>JAHLWZ010000278.1:3945-40689 GCA_020536535.1 Pelomyxa schiedti | reverse complement strand
GATTGTTTCATTCTGTAGATACTGAGAATAATGTACGCGGCATCACAAGCGTGGGAACTACTTTTTGTGCCACAAGAAAATAACAAGTAAGCAGGAGCCAATAGCACAAATTACAACGGCTGCGCAAATTAGCACAGTCCAATGTACTGCATCGAATATTAGAAACAGTTGTTTTCTAAAATAATAAGAAACATTTTCTTATTGATTATTAAAGGCGTGTTCGATTCAAACCTGGGATTTTCAGAACTCTATCGCTACCATCATCATCATCTCCATCACTGTCATTGCTATAATCATCGTCATCGTCATCGTCATCGTCATCGTCATCGTCATCGTCATCGTCATCGTCATCGTCATCATCATCATCATCATCATCATCATCATCATCATCATCATCATCATCGTCGTCACTGTGGTGGCCGTGGTGGTGGTCAGAATCAGAACCATAATCGGGTCCCCCTCGCGAGTGTGACTGTGGTTGAGACTCCGTGCTAGTCGTAGTGGGGCCACTGGGGTAGTCGTACACCGATGTGCCGCTGTCGGTCCAGTCCGGCGGCGAATGCGGCCCCCACGGCTGGTGCTCTGAGCCCCCGCCGCCGTAATCGGACGAGACAGGCGGGGGACCGGGACGCGATGTCGGGTCCGGCGACGTAATGGGCGCCCCGCCGCCGTCGCTGTCACCTCCACCACCACCTCCGTGGGGATGGTGGTGTTGGTGGTCGTGGTGGGAGGTGCGTCGCGCGATCTGGGATGTTTGGTGCAGGGGATCGCCGTCTACGGCGGGGGCTCCTCCTCCGGCCACTACGTTGTCGTGGTAGGGGTCGCCGCCGCCGGGAACGAACAAGCTCGTCTTGGTGGTTGCGGCTCCATGTTTGGTGTTGTAGGCATCGCCACATGCCAACGCGGCCAGCACAAAAGCGAAAACGCCAACGACCGCAATCTTCATCGGTGTTGATTATTGGAAATGTCTCGATCTGTCATTTCATCACAGTTTCCCAGTCTGCAGAAAACAAACAACCTCACTGCCATCGCAGCACAAGCGGTTCAACTGCCTACCCAGTAGGTGTGCCATTTTCCCCAAACGCGAAACACACAACTCATTCATATTAACGCTGAAGCTCCAGAAAAGAAATGGGAGCGCAACAAGGCAAAGCAGACACAACGTCTTCTTCATCGACGACAGAAACGACGGAGTCTACGGGCACGACTGGTGACAGCGACACCAAACCCAAGCAGACACACTCTGAAGAGCCTAGGCGAAGGCCTGCTATGAAGTAGCTTCTAAAGCTACATAATATAACATTGGGAAATCCCAATTTGTGTGTGGTCCCAAAGTCGCCTTTACAACATGATTTCACGGGTGCTGTTGTGACTATGGTGCAGGGACGAAACACACATGCATGGTGGGATATGACAAGAATTACTGTCTGCTAGGGGTAGTATTTCTAGAATCAATCGACGCAGGTTCACGTGAACACCCCCAAGCTTGTTTTGGTTGTTGATGTTGTAGAAATTGTTAATTTCATCACGATTTACATACACGAGGAACCGTTAAAACGCCATTTTATCCCACATAAAAAAGAGAACATAAAAACACACTTCGACCAAGCCACATCGGTGTGTCCTTGCATTCATTGGTAAAATGCCTGCTAACATTCATTACACAGTTGGAATGGGAGCACAACAAGGCAAAGCAGACACTTCGTCTTCTGCATCAACTACAGACACCACGGGGTCAACGACCAGTGGCGGCGACCCCAAACAAACCACCAACAAGAGCGAAGGCTCTGCCGAGCCCGAGCGCAGAGTTGCCAAGATGTGATGTGCCCCACCACCACCACATTTGTGATGGACACCCAGTACAAAGTAAAAAGTGCACTTCGCGTAACAAAACCATCACATTCGTTCGCCGTTCTGCTCCAATGGAGCGCGTTGTGACCGTTACCGACGTTGGGTCCGGCGGCGACGGTGCCTTCTCGTACACAGGGCGGCTCGTCGACAGCAAGCGCGACGGCCGTGGCCTCGTCAAGTCTCGGTCCCCGCACGACGGCACCACGACCACCTACGACGGCGAGTGGCGCGGCCTCATGCACGGCCGCGGGGTCCTCTCCTGGTCCTCCTCGTCGTCCACGTCGACCTACGACGGGGAGTGGCAGCAGGGCCAGCGGGACGGCTGGGGCGCGTGCAGTACGCCAGCGGGGGGGGTGGTACGAGGGCCTGTGGCGGGCCAACCGCCGCCCCCACGGGACTTGGTGGCCCAACGCCGTCGACATGCAGCACGGCGAGTGGGCGTGGAACGAGGCGGCCGGGGCCCACGAGATGCAGGGGTGGGGGGTCCAGCGAGTTCGGGCCCCGGGCGGCGGCGGCCCCATGGCCACCGTGTACGAGGGCGAGTGGGACCGGAACAAGTGGCACGGCACGGGCATGTGGAGGTCACCTGAGACCGGGGATATCTACTACGGGAACTTTGACCGCGGGGTCAGGAGCGGCAGAGGCGCGCTGTTCGAGGCCGCGGGAGGGAATTATGGGGGCGAGTGGAAGGACGGGCTGTTCCACGGCCGGGGCGCGAGGATGTGGGGAGACGGCACTATGTACTTCGGGAAATGGGAGCGGGGAAAAGAGCACGGATCAGGCACGAAGACGTGGGCCTGCGATGGCACTGTGATTACCGGGGTGTGGGAAGCTGGGGTGCTCAAGTCGGGAACCAAGAGGTGGCCAAACGGGGACGAATTCACCGGTAAATTCTCAGCCGACAGGGTGGGAGACGGCACTGCGAAGTTCAGGGATTGGCAGGGCCGGGAGGTTACTTGCAGAGTTGTGAAGCTGCAACAAAACGGTGTGTTCCAGGAATTGAGGGGTGGTCCCTTTCATCACCTTGGGCGCGGTGGTGTTGACCCGCAGATTACTACGAATCTACAGCAAAGAATAGACTTACTGGAGAATGAAAACAGCCAGTTGAAATGCTCTGTGCAACAACTGCTCAGAGAAAAAGCAGCTTTGCAGGGGCAATTAAGAATATCCGAGGAGTATCTACAAACTGCTAAACAGAACCTTTCTGACCAAACCGAGTGTATGTATGCGCCAAAACCCTATTTTTATCAATGATTTCCTCTTACAGTGATGCGTGGTCAAGAAGCAGAGTTCCAAAAGCAAGGAGAATGTATTGTTCTCGTTTGTATTACTTGTTTCTAATGATTCGGTCCGGATAGGCATTGACCACGTCTTACAACATATTCAACAAGGGTGTTGGGTCAAATCTCTTTCTTCAACCCCTCAAAAAACGGATACCTGTAAGAGGAAGGAAGTTTCAGTCACACTGGAAAGGACAAATAACACATTTCTTGCAACCCTTTGCTCTCAGTGCCCGCTTGACAAGGTAAGCTTCACTCGATAATCTCTTTTTTACTAATCAAGGAACAAGATTGTGAAGATGGAAATTGAAAGGAAGTTTAGTATTGATGAAAACATCCAAGCAGTCTCTTTTGTTGGAGATAACTGTTCAGAGCGGTCACTCAGTAACACTTCATTAACGCTGGGTGATTTGTCCTCCACGGCTCCAGGTTTTATGTACAGGGATTTTTTTTCTTACCATTCAAAAGCACAGCTGCAAGTGAGGGTTAGAGTGCCACCTGTGACAATCATTAGAGAAGCTGACCTGAGATTTTTGTCCCGATTGGAAAGTGGGTCTTACGGGGCTGTATACAAATATATATATGTTCCTGCATCACAGGAAGTAGCGGTGAAAACACTTCATGAATCTATTGCGTCAGATTACAATAATAACCATTTCAGGCTTGAAGCAGAGGTATCATTTCCAATTGCATGACATATATTTAACCAAATATACATAGATTGTAAGTGGGCTGAGACACCCCAACATTGTGAAGTGCATCGGAACGTGCACACCATCACCTGGTCAACTCTTAATAGTATCTGAACTTATGTGTTGCAGTCTCCGGCAAATCCTTCAACAGGTTTTATCCATGAAGTCAAGCGTTTTCTAATAATTACAAAGAAACCACTTACCTTCATAGAAGTGGTAGGTCTGGCACTTGGTATTGCAAAGGGAATGGAGACCCTTCATAGGTCCGTGTTACATGTAATTTAACCAAGTTTAGCAACACACCATCCACAACTCAAAACACATACATAAACTCTAGGCAAAAATACATGCACCGGGATTTAAGCAGCAACAATGTCCTCCTGGCCGAAAATGGAACTCCAAAGATTTGTGACTTTGGTATTTCTTCTTCCGTTTACTGTACTTGTAATGACATTCACAAAGGTATGTCACGTGGCATGACTTCACAGAACCAAACAAAAGTACCTGGCACACCTATTTACATGGCACCCCAGATGTTCACCAAGAATTACTCAATAAAAGGTTTTTCCCGAGTATACACTTTCCAAAAACCTAAGCGATGCAAAGGGGATCAGTGGAGCTTTGGGATTTTGATAGCTGAAATGATTCACCCTCAAATCACCGATTTAACATTCCAATCTTTGCCTCTGCTTTCACAAGCAAACTTCTTAGCCGAACAAAAGGCCTTGCTGCAACGTTCAGATGCAGAAGGTTCTATTTCCATTACTCCACAAACCTTGATTCTCAACAACACAAAGAAGTCACAAGACTATGTGGCGAAGTTCCTGAATACACTGTTGCTGATTGTCTGAATAGAAGGAATGCCTGCATAAAGGTGGTAAAGACTATGACTCACCCACATGGATCACCACAACTGTATGCAATTCCCGAGGACCTATTGTCCCTTGTGGTTCAGTCATGCATCTCTATTCTTGGTGTGTAGTGTAGTGCTGCCTCTGTGCTCTCATTTTTCACACAACCACAGAGAAGAACCGGATACCATTCACACTGGTGGTCCACCTCCTGTTATGTTGCTGCTCCACAACAGTGCACTCATTGTCGATCAGTGGGGATTCCGGTGCTGATGGTGATGATTATGAGCAGCAGGTTCAAGAGAGCATCATCAGACAGTGGCTGGCATCACTCTCACCATCCATTCACCTTGTTGCTCCTTCCTCCACCTCCCCAATTATCCCCCCACCTAAAAGGCTGTGAACACTATGTTGATAGGTTTTATGGCATTTTTTTTTAGAAAAACACAGTTTAGAAAATTACAGCTCATTAGAAACCACCCAAGATCCTTCTCTTTTGCAAAATGATTTGCCCAATTTGTGCTTTCACAACTTGTTCTGTGCACAAATGTTACTTTTTTTTGCTATGATTTCCCTTGCCCCAACACAACGGTACATAAAGGGTGCATTTCTTTTCATTTTTTTACACATAAGGGTGCAGCACCAGCAAAAAAGAAAGCCTAAGAAAGGCTCCTCGCTCTATTCCTTTTTGGTGAACCTGTGTGTTCCAAGTTTCCCAAGGCATCATAAAAAAAACCGTTCTCATCAACACAAAAAATTTATTATTTGTTTCCCAATGACACAGAGGGTGCTAGCTGCTGTTTTTTGGGTGCAGCTTGTCATTTGTTGTTGTTGTTTTGAGATCTAGTTGTACCATGCATCGTGTTGTTGTAGTTTCTTCGTTATTCGTAGTCGTCTGTGTACTGCCTTCTCTTGGTATCCAATGCGTTTTTTTTCCTTTTTTTTTTCCTTACCTTTTATTCTGTTTCCTTTTTTTTTTCCTTACCTTTTATTCTGTAGTATGCGGGCTGTGTGGAAATGGTGTACTGGAAATGGGCGAAGTATGTGAACGCGGAGGTACTTTCTGCACTCGGAATTGCACTTGTATCATTGGTTCTGTGCCAACGAGGCCTCTGAGCATTAACTGCACGCGTGTGTATTGATATCTTGTTGTTGTCTTGAATCATGACGAGATATTAGTTTGCGGAAACGGACGGATTGACTCTGGCGAGCAGTGCGAGAGCAATGGAACAAACTGTACTTCTTCATGTCAATGTGCCCGTGGTAGCTTCCCGAGTTCACCTCTCAGTGTAAACTGCACTTCTACGCCACCCAGGCCAGGTTCTACTTTTTCTTTTGTGTCTACTGTTGTATCCTTACCTCTTTTCAGCTGAATGTGGGAACAGGATTATCGAAGCAGGCGAGGAATGTGAACTTGGTGGATTTGGTTGTAGTAGCGAGTGCCGTTGTGTGAACAACACAGTCCCACTTTCCCCCATCAGTGTTAATTGCACTCGTAAGAACTCCCTTCTCTCAAACCCAACGAATCTAACGTGAAAAAGAAAGAGTACTGTGTGGAGACGGACTCATTGAAGGAAATGAGGAATGTGAGATTGGAGGACGAAATTGTTTACCCAATTGTACATGTGATTCCGGTTTCTTTGCAACACTTCCTGTGAGCATAAACTGTATCCGGGTTGGCCCTGGGTGTGGGAATGGCGTACTGGAACCTGGGGAACAGTGTGAACTAAATGGAGTCAACTGTAGGGATAATTGCACTTGCTTGGATGGTATGGCCATTCACTCAACATATTTCATTTAAAGATTCTTTGACAGGTTTCAGTTCTACAGTGCCACTGAGTGTTAATTGCTTGCCTCCTCAGTTTTCCAACATATCACTACTCCTTCCATGTCGTAACACCACAAATGAGTCGTATACTTGCATACCAGGAGTCGAAAAGGAATTTTTGGCGTGTCACAACGGATACCTCTCATTTGAAGAATGTGTTGTCGGAACTATTTGCAATTCTAGTATTGGCCCTATTGTGCCAAATGCTACGTCATACAATCCCTGCACCATCTCAAATACATCAGGTTGGAGACCTCTTTTTCCTCTCTGCTTCCTAATAGGTGTATTTTAGTGTGTGGCAACGGCCTCGTGGAACCGGGGGAGAGATGTGAGATAGGAGGTGCAAATTGCACGAAATCTTGTAGTTGTACCATGGACACTGTAGCAACAGACCCTCTGAGTGACAGCTGTACAGATAACACAGGTACATAGAAATTAGACAAGTTCACATTTCCTCTAAGTCTTCACAACCAGCGAAACCACCGACATGTGGAGATGGACAAATCGAAGAATCTGAAGAATGTGAGGTTACCAGCCCTACATGTTCCAACAAGTGCACCTGCCTGGAAGGACTTGTACCTACTATTCCAAAGAGTATCCATTGTACAAGAGGTAGAGTCATGATTCCACTTTTTTTCGTTTCTAACGCCTTATTCTCAGTTAATTCTTCCAACTTGTTTGCTGTTTGCAAGGTGGTAAATACCACGGCATTTGCCTGCATAGAGAATATCACACGGTACTACCTCCGTTGCAGCAACTCCTCATCTGTACCACCAACCTTTTTTGAATGTCCGGCCACATCTTTTTGCACCACAATAGGAACTTTCACTGCTTCTTCACCATGCACTCTGCCCGTCAGTCAATCTGGTAGCTACCTTTTATATGAAGTATTTACTAACATTGTTGTAGTATGTGGCAATGCTATTGTGGAACCTGGAGAGGAGTGTGATGGTGGAGAGAATTGTTCGCCAAGATGTACCTGCTTTTTGGGAACTGTACCAACGTTACCGTTGAGTATGAATTGCATTAGAGGTACGTGTCCTTCAGGATTTTCTTTTCTCTAAACCACACGTATCAGGAAGGAATTACAATTTGGTGTCTGAGTGCCATAATCAGTCGGGCTTGAAGTGTGTTCCTGGTTTAGTACAGTACTACTTGTCTTGTGCCCCTCCGTTTTCGGTATTATTGTGCTACCTCCAGGTTTTTTTCTAAATCACCTTCCACCCTAAACAGATTGCACTTCAAATGTGCCCTGAGGGGACAATCTGCTCCGCCATCAATTTCACACAAACATCTCCATGTGGACTCACCTCACTTGTTCCCTTAGCTCCCCTGGCTATCCGCTCTCTTATGGCATCAAGAAGACTTCTAGCATCACAATGTGGAAACGGTATTGTAGAACAAGGAGAGGAGTGCGACGGAGGTACGGGATGCACAAATTGCGTTTGTGACAGCGGATTTGCTCCAACGGGAACTGAAAGTTGCAAGAAACTCGATATACCCAACGGTTTGTTACACTCTTAGCAATAACCCACAACTCAAACTCTTCCCATAAACACTAGTATGCGGCAATGGCATCTTGGAAGGTTCAGAACAATGTGAAGTTGGTGGCACTTCCTGTGGTCCTGACTGCAAATGCTTATCAAACTCTCAGCCTACAGTTCCTACTTCTAAGAATTGTGAGACTGCCGGCAAAATAGACCTGAACATGTGGTGTGCTGGGAGGTCAGGCCTGCGGTGCGTGGCAGGAGTTGCAACCCAATACTTGGAATGTGCGGCACCGTTCTTTGTTGGTTTCAGGCCATGCGCCCCTGGAACTGAGGTTTGTTGATATCTCTTCCCGCTATATCACAGCTCACCTTCCCCGTAGTGTCTGATCGATGGATTTGCGGATTTCAATCCTTGTATTTTGCCACCTCAAGTTATTATAGCCCCAGGTACATCACTTACTTGTCATTGGTTTTGGAATGACGATCAATCATGTTTTGCCCAGCACCACCCCCACCTGCTCCATATCCATTGTCTAAATGTGAGCGACCTGATCGAGATTGCCAACCTGGTGGCAAATTTTGTGATCCGTCATGCTATTGTCTTCCTGGGTGCCAACCGTTTTTCCCTCGGAAGCCGGACTGTTTCCCCAGTAAGTATCCTCTGGTATAGCATTTATTGATCTGTTTTTTTGCAGTTCCCCCACCATCTCTATGTGGCAACGGTAGGGTAGACCCAGGGGAGGCATGTGATGGTGGAAACCTATGTTCTGAATGCTCATGCATATCGGGTAGCGTTCCGACTCTCCCGCCTTCTGCAAGCTGTTCATGTATGTACCACTCCACCAAACCTTCTACTATTCTCACATGAATTCAGTTTGCAAGAACGGTATTCTAAACAGAGGCGAAGAATGTGACTCCGGATCGTTGTGTACCTCAGCTTGCACCTGCTTCCCCGGGGCCATTCCAACATCACCCCCGAGTCTCAGTTGCACCTGTATGTTGTTCTCAGGGTCTCCACCACTACTCACTGATAATTCCCACAGTCTGTGGGAATAACTTCATTGACTTTGGGGAACAGTGTGAAGCAGGAGGATTTGGTTGCTCTGGGTGTCAATGCCTTCCTGGATTTGCCCCGTTCTTCCCTCCATCACGAGATTGTCGACTCATACGTACCCATTTACTTTTTCCTATTACATCTAACAGGCTTTCTTCTTTTTAACATCCAAAATTAAACAGCCAAATGTGGCAATGGGATTATTGACTTTGGTGAGGAGTGCGATAGCTTTGTTGGATGTCTTCCAAATTGCAAGTGCGGGCCAGGGTTTGCTCCTTACTCGCCTCCAATCCCTCTGTGCAAGCAAGTTGGTATGCATTTGCCCATTTACATTGTGGCCTATGTAATGTTTTTAATCAGCTTGCTGTGGCAATTTCATTCTGGAGCCTGGGGAGGAGTGTGATGGTGGATTTGGATGTTTTGGATGTCAGTGTGCTCAGGGATATAGGCCAACCTCTCCTGCTTCTCTTGACTGTCAACCAAGTTAGTATTTGCTTAATTGGGCAAAGACTCTTACCTTGATAACAGTTGAGTTCTGTGGAGATGGGATCGTATCGGGAAATGAGGAATGTGACAGCGGATTTGGGTGCGGTTCATGCAGGTGTCTTCCAGGGTATATCCCAGCAATTCCTCGTCAGAGTTACTGCATCCGTATGTTCTTCTCATTCATTCAGGCCGTTGTCTAATGGAAGCTAAGGCTTGTGCGGAAACAATCGGATTGACCTTGGGGAGGAGTGCGACGGAGGATTCGGGTGCACTTCCGCATGCACTTGTGATGCTTCGGCGGGATACAAACCGGCCTTCCCTCCACAAACCAGCTGTGAGAGTATGCGTTTCCGATTGTTATAATGCATTATGTAACATCCCTTTCTGCAGAAACCTGCGGTAACTGCTGCGTTGACCCGGGTGAGGAATGTGACGGCGGATTCGGATGTGACAGTAGTTGCCATTGTATAACGGGAAATCCTTCTCGTGCTGGATTTCAGCCGTTTTTCCCTCCTCAGCGTGACTGCAGAGGTAACTCTATCTCCACATCAGTATTCATTATTCTCAATTGAAGCAGCCAACTGTGGCGATTTCCGGCTGGAAGTTCCCGAGCAGTGTGACAGTGGATTTGGGTGTGACAGTTCTTGCAATTGCAGACCAGGATTCAGGCCAACAGGGTCCATTCTCTGCATCCGTGTGTATTCCCTTTGTCCTTCCAATCTAGCTGATGTCATTCCCATGAACGCAGCGAATGGGTGTGGCAATGGAGTGATTGACTTTGGGGAGGAGTGCGAGCCAACGGGGTTTGGATGCCGGTCGTGGTGCCAGTGTGCCAACGGGTTCGTGCCAAACTCACCTGCTCGCAACGATTGCATCCGTGTATAACCTTGTAGTGTGGTGTTAGTTGGTTCTTTGGGGAAAAAAAAACCTCTTTTTGTAACAGACTCCCGTGCTGTTGAAAATCTACAAGAGAAAAGGCAAGGCCGAGCCCAACCCCTTGCCTTGCTCTTCTTTTCGCTGAAGGAAGAGTAATGCAATGAGCAAGACACGGTCACTGAGAGGAGTCTTTGGCGTCTGTTTCTTTTGTTTGTCGAGAGCGTTTATAAGTCCCACCTGCAGGGCACTGATGACACTTGTTTGGCACTTACCTCCAAATATATTTTGATTTTTTGTGGTGCGTGGGCACAGACACGAATGCAGGGGGTTGTTGGTGGGGTTGTGAGCCTGGGGCTGGGGCTGGCGGACCCCACGTCGGTCCCGACGGCGGATCTGTTCGCGGCAATCGGGGCCGTCGGCGGCAGCGACCAAGTTGGCGCGGCGCTGTCGTACGCGGACGAGCGGGGCGACGCGGCGCTCATCGACGCGGTGGTTGCTCGGCTCGCGGCGGCCGAGGGCCTCGTGGTGCCCAGAGAGTCGGTCATGATCACCTACGGTGCG
The DNA here is from genome assembly GCA_020536535.1 of Pelomyxa schiedti. Classification (NCBI taxonomy): domain Eukaryota; phylum Evosea; order Pelobiontida; family Pelomyxidae; genus Pelomyxa; species Pelomyxa schiedti. Next base: position 29,720 of record JAHLWZ010000278.1, on the reverse strand, counting down.
CGCCCGCCGCGTGGGCGGGATTATGGGATGTTGGTGTTGGTGTTGTTGTTGTTGCTAATAATACAACCAGCCAGTATCTTGTGTGGGGACTATTGTTTTACTCATTTTTCAATTAATTGGAATTTGCAGGGGCTACTGGGGCCACGGAGATTGTTGCTAGGCTGCTGGCTGCTGATACTGGTGTTATAATTGTGGAAGCTCCAACTTACCGTGACACTTTGGGAGTTCTGTGTGACCACAGGTGCCAACTTATGCCAGTTCCCATGGACGAATGTGGAATGGCGATTGTTCCCCTCAGGGAGGCACTAGCGAGTGTGCGATAATGTCTCCTTTTTTCTCCCTCTCTCACGTATTTCAGAGATATCTCAGCAAGGGAAAACGCCAATCATTTTCACGGTCCCAACATTTCAAGTAATAGAGTGCTTTTATTTTGAAAGGAGACTAAGGTATTATTGACTAGAATCCAAGTGGCATCACCATGACACTGGAGCGAAGAAGGGAAGTGCTGCGAGAAGCGGCCTCAGCCAACGCAATTGTTGTTGAGGATGATCCTTACAGAGATATATACTTTGGCATAGATCCACCTCCGCCTTCATTGTTCGCTTTGTCTGAGGTTGGTAGAAATTTCATCTATTACCGTATCAAGTGGTAATAATGCAGGGAAGAAACACGCTGCGGATAGGCACTTTCTCCAAGATTCTGGCACCTGGATTGAGGGTTGGTTACATATTGGGCCCGACTCACATTATTGACAAATGTATGGAAACTCAAGCTCGACATTATATAACTTACAACTCAAAAGTTATCCAGTCTGGATCCCCGCTGAGTGGAGGAGGAGCAAACCCGCTTGTAAGCCGTGCAATTGCAACATATTTAAGCACCGGGAAACTTGATGCCCATGTATCCATTCCTTATTCTCCTCAGTAATCCATCTGACTTGGCTTAACATTCCCGCAAACAGTTGCAGGAGCTCCGCGTACTGTACCGCTCCAAACGCGATGCACTTCTCGGTGCCATCACAGCCTCACTTCCCCCAAATGCCGACATCCACATCACGAACCCACAGGGTGGTTTCTTCTGCTGGATGACACTCGGCCAAGGACTTCCCTTCACAGCCAAGCAACTCAAAGCCCATGCCAACACACTTGGTGTGGACTTCATCATTGGTGACGGGTTCTTTGTAAGCAACCACATCAAGCAGCAGCAACCCCACGACAATCACAACTACCAAGCAGAAGGAAGCAACTGCCTGCGATTAGCATTCAGCTTTGAGCCAGCAGCCAACCTCCAACGAGGGGGCACACTACTGGGCAAAGCCATCCATGACCTCCGCACTCACCCTCCTCACAGTTCCTGACCCAATCTTGTTGTTATCACCTTCCTAGAAAAAAAGAATTGACTAGTCCATAATGAATTTTTTCTAGACCAGGGCACCCACGACTGATTCATCAAAAACGAATTTTTTAGTGTGAGTCCCAACATTATTTCTGGAGTATTAGAAGGCAGATGAGTGGTTCTCTGTTTGGCATTTTGAACACCACAAATCCAGACAGAGCATCAATGACCTCGATGTAGTTTGCCCCATTTTGGGTGAAAGAACCATGGTCCCTTACCAACAACTCCTGGGAAAAAACCACGTCGGTACAGAACTGTTCCCTGTGCCTGGAACACAACTTTGTTGGTTCCTCCACACTGAACACTTCTATGGTGTAAGTGGCAGGGCACCGCACTGCAAAGTAAGGCCCACCAATTGGCTGTGCTCTGCCAGGAAGTGATGCCAACCTTTGGCCAGTTGTAAGGCACAACAGCCCAGGGTTGTCTGTGAGCAGTGCATAGGCAATTCCCTTCCAAAGCACAAGGTGATCAATTTTCTCTTTACCCTCAAGAGAGGCACGGGAGACTTTCCCAACAACCACTTTCTGTGACAGAGTGGCATCCAGGTCAATTAACATGAACATGCCCCCCAGCTGCGCTACAACCAGTGAATGACTGCCATCAAGTGCGGCCTTGTCCACGGGCCATGGCAAGTGCATCCACTCAGTCAGTCGACCATTGCTTACGTTCCACTCTATCGAGTAGAAGTTCCACACCCCATGGCCCATCCAAATAGAACTTTGAATCGCGATTCCATGAGATTGAGCCAATGACCCGGAAGGAATCAACAGGCCGCCTGGTGTCCATCACGCAAAGAGACGGCCGCAGTGCCAAAAGGGCGAACCTGTCAGCGCACATGGCCTGCTCTCTAGTGCGCACTGCTGGCCCAAACCACCCAATAAACGAGCAGGAGGCGAACTCTGGAGCAATGGCGTCGGCAATGGTGGGCTGCTGCATGAGGCCGAGTGTTGGCGACACACTGAACTTGACGTACCCGAGTTGTTCTTCCCTCTCCAGTATGAGCGAAAGCACGACGTGGTTCGCGGGAAGCACGACCCACTCGCGGCCGATGAACGACAGCAGCGGCGGCGAGAGGGCCGACACCGGCGGGCGGGAGCGGCCGCACCGCCCCACAATGACGCCGGCGCCGAGTGCGACGAACTGGTCACGTGCGTAAGTGTGGCCTGCGATGGGAACGTTGACGGGCAAACCGTTTGGTACCAACTGCATAGCTGGATCAGTGGGTGGTGATTATAATAATAAGTTTTTTTCTTTTGGTTAAACCCAGGGCGGTGGTTTTACTGGCTTAGAAGTTACTTCACAACGCTACTCACATTGATCGATAATTGTGTTTTTCTGCTTTTCGGCGAAGTACGAAGAAGAAAACAGCGGGGTGAGGAGTGATGGGCGAAAAAAAGGAAAAGTGATGATTGGGCGCCAAGTTGGCCATCCACGACATTAGAACCGTACTTAGAATTACAGCGTCGTGAAGTCACCTCGCCACACTACTAGTTTTTTGATGACTCTTTGTTTGTCCAAAAAAAAAAATGGCTCAAGTCAGAGGCAAGCACCTTGCGGCTGTACACACACTGCCTGTCCCACAATACGTTGCATGGGCGCGTGAACAGTGCATTGCAATCGGCGTCGGGACGTCCGCGTCTTCCGTTTCGCGGGTGTCACAACACACCAGTGCAAGTCCTGTCAGGTGGCTGAGCCCATCTGTGTGGCGTGAGGAGATTTGCAAGAGATGGGTGATGCGGGTGTGCCGAAGGGTCGTTGTGTGCATGCAGAGTCACCTGTCTGGAAGGGGAGAAGAGGTTCCCCCGCATCCCGGAGAGAACCCAATGATGGTGTACGTTGGCGCGGAGGTGTCTCACACAGTTGGAGTGGTCAAGCTCAGCTGCGAGTTCTTCCCGCGCACTGTGCATGTGCTTGGGTTTGTGGGCATGAGGAACGTGGTGGCAACTGGCATCGGCGGGGATTCTGAGAATTGTGCTGTGCGGGATGTGGTGAGTGGGTTGGCTCTGTGTCAATTATCTGGGGCGGCATGGGAGTACAGCAAATTCGCTTGTGGTGGGGGGTGGACGGTTGTACATGACATACACAATTTGCTTCTTTGGCCTTCTTCTGAACTACCGGAGGTGCACAGTGTTAAATTCAACTTTTGGCCAGCGACTGCTTTGGATGTTTGTGCAATAGAGGGCGACAATGCTATCTTGTTGGCTGAGACTGGGGACACTGATTACCGTGGCTTGCTGTGGTGTGTCAATCTGAGGAAATCATTTGCTGCACACAGGCTTGTTTGTGAGTCAGAGTTTTCAATTGACCCTGAAGCCTGCGGTCTCGACTACAATTTAAGTGGCCCTCTCTTCCTGACACCGCGCCATGGGGAAATTCTAGTGGTTCGTTCAGGTTTTCTTGTCTACCCCAAGCTGCTTACAGTCAACATGGCAAAACACTTAATTAGTAGAGAGCGGCACAAGTATAAAGCCATGCTTGCAGGCATTCAAGCAGTGGATTTGCACCACTTTGTTGATCCAGATACCACCAACGGGGTTCTGGACCTCTACTCAACGGATGATCTAGAGAGGCCATGCCGTATCTTCACCTGGAATCCTGGGTCTGCCTCCATTGTTGGATCTGGTTTTCTGGCGTTCCTGCAAGCACCACCATCATTGGATGAGAAGGCAGAAGACAAAGGAGAAGAAGGAAAAGGAGGCCACATTGACCTGTGTGATGCAGTCACAGGCAAGTGGTTGCTGCGCCAGCCACTCACCCCTCAACATCGCCTCAACTTTCTGTTATCCCGTAGCTCTTTCTCTATTTCCTCAGGGTTTTGACACCGCTCCAAAACAAAAATGTTGATGCTTCGCACTTGCCTGTGTCTGAGAATCATGAAGTTGTGGCTGCTGTCATCTTCTTCAAAACGAGAAACACAATTGCTTTGTTGTATTCTGTAAAATCTCTTCCATCATCATGCCTCCTGAGCTCCAGTTTCATGCCAGTTTGTGCTGCGAACCGATTTAGCGAGTGACCCGGTGGTGTGGTGTATCAGTCAATTCGGAGGTGAACAGGTGACCACACATGCAACAAAAGCTGCTTTGGGGTGCAATCCCCGCTGTTTGAAAGTTAGTGAGTGATAGGTTGCTGAAGAAGGAGAAGAAACCAACCTTGTTGGCATGTCAAGTTTCAGAACAGCAGTTTGTGTTGCAACATCAATGACTTTCAACTGTTTGCCCCTGAAGTGAAACAGAAACCCAGAGAGTGCCACGGCGTTCCAAAGGTATTCTGGATTGACTGGCAACGTTGGTTGATGTAGTGTGAACAGTGGAATCACTTTGAGTGGCTTGTCAGTGTTGTTGCAATCCCAAATTTCGCATGAGAAACCATTTGACAGACAGAACATGGAATCGCTGACTTGGTACACACTAGGGCAAAACTGCAAACCAACAATGAACACACACTCTCCACTGCGTTTCCGCAATCTGGCAAGTGATTCAACGCGGTACCTCCCTGCAGGTGTGCTGATGCGGGTAGTGATGGCGATGTGTGATGGGTCTCTTTGGAAGGTGTGAATGCCGTAGACTTCGAACTGGAAGCTTACAATGAAATCTGTGCCGTTCGGTGCATTCCGTACCCACGCCCATGTTCCAACAAGCTCACCAAGGAGAAAATCGCACCGAATGAACAAGGCCTCCCTTCCAGGAATCAGCACATCGGTCTCTGGCGTGGCGCCCGAGATATCAACAATCCTCAGGAAATGCACCTGTATCCCGCTATTCCCAACACCAGCAACACCACCAAAGGCCACCCAACGGTCACTCGTTGCCACGTTCTTGACTCCCCCCCCAAAGTCATACAATCCCGTGTCCTTTGGGTTGGCATCTCCACCAGATAAATCACGCATGATCAGCTTGTTGTCCATCATGATCAGAGACCTGTTCCAGTCGATTGGCCAGCTCCATGAGTCACAGGCCTTGTCAGCCACCCGGCTTGTGATTCCACATGTCAAACGTGAAATCCCGAGTGAGAACGACCTCAGTGGCTTGCAGACCAGCGCGGCCGCCATTGTGGGATCGTAGCCCTCGGGGAGCTGCCACGCGGTCAGTAGGAACTTGGCCTCGGTGCCCATGATCCAGTCGTCCCACAATTGCCTGAACAGGTGCCCGGTGATCGTGGACATAAGACACGCCGCTGATTTGACTCCGCATCGCGGGACCGAGGAAACAACGAGGGCCAAGCACTGTCCATGAGCATCGAGGCTGTAGTGCCCCTCCATGTGCGAGCCGCCACGGCAACAAGCAGATTCAGATGCAGAAGCCGATCTACCCGTAGTCGGGGCTGCCGACGTCACACATGTGGATGTAGATTGTGGGACACGGGTTGTACTACCACACCGAGGCAACAACGAGTCGTGCTGCAAGTGGGCCAGGCGGCGCCTCTGGTCCCGTCGTGACGTCGCCTGTGCCGCACGCGCCTGCTGTTGGTGTCCACCACCACGTGGTACCGACGAGGGTGTCTGATCGCTGTTTGTGTGCATACTCTCCCGTTATCACTTCAGTCTGTTTACAACAAAATTCCCCCATAAAAGTTGACGCCAACGGCGAAGCAACAGGACTGAGGCGGCTCACCAGGATATACCGTCACAACTTCTTTTCTGAAGCATCGAATGGTTCAACGTTGTGCTAGATCAGGTACACTGACAAGGTGGACTCCTCATAACATCACGTGTATTCGCCCACAGCATCACATAAAACGGATGAACGTGGTTATGCGCCAAGGAGGAGGTGGAATGTACCGGCACCACCACTATGACAGCAACCGGGGACGGGCCACGGGGTGGATTATGGGAGTTGGTGGTGGGGTCACGAGGTGCTTTGGGTGCGTTGGTGTCCTGATCGCTTTTGTTTGGTTGGTCACTTTCGGCCTGTTGATTATTCGTTCAAAGATCCACACTGAGACAACAATGTGTGCCGTTTTGTCTCTTTAGTTTGTTTGGTCTGACAGTTTTTGCGTTTTAAAAAAATAAATAATAATATAATAATAATTCTATCTTTGGAAACGAATTAAACTACACTTGAAAGTTAGAATCAGGTACCAACCTTAGAGAGTTAAATAAAAATTAACTTAATTAAAATTATAATATTACTTAAAATTAAAATTTCTTACTTTGTGTTGTGGTTAGGGAACCAGGTATACCTTGAGCCCAACCCTTTCCTGAAGAAAAGGGAACGTAACCTTGTTGCCATGCAGGGACCTTTATAGTAGAGGGGAATCCTGTGAGTCCTTTGAATGGACCAGACTACACTGCAATTGATTGGAAGATAAAGTGCGATGTCGTTGATGTTGTGTACACTTGGGTGAATGGCAGGTTTGGTCCCTGCATGCCAATAAACTTGCTGACTCATTTTTTGAGTAGCGATCCTGCCCACAAGAAATTAAAAACCAAGTACATCGGGGCAAACTACTTCGATTCAGGGTTTCGAGACTACGGCGTTTTGAAATACTCTATCAGGTTGGGTACCTAATTCCAACTTTCAAGTATAAAATTCTTTGCCAAAGATCCATCGAAAAATACCTGCCATGGGCAAGAGATATCATTCTTGTGACAAATGGTCAAATCCCTAACTGGGTTGACCCAAATGCACCCAACTTCAGGCTTGTCACTCATGAAGAGGTTGGTAGGTCTCTTCGTTGCATTATATTTAAGCTCACAATTTCAGATTTTCAAAAATAAAACGAACCTTCCCACATTTAACAGGTCTTTTATTTATAATGAGAAAAGTAAATTCATTTTAAATGCAGCAATGCAATTGAAGCGAACATTCACAATATACCCGGCCTTGCACCCTGTCTGCTTTATATGAATGATGACATGTTTCTTGGACACGAAGTTTCCAAGGAATTGTTGGTCTCTTTCTTTTTGAAAAAAGTTTTTTTTTTGCAACTCACATCAACCCAGCTTTTTTGATCCGCGAACTGGTATCATTAACTTCTTCATGAGTTCTCGACTAGCTCCCGCCACCGCGGAAATGAAAACGAACAAGTGGCACGCCAGTGTGGGGTTCTCCAACAGCCTTTTAAATTCGTGTGTACTATCAGTTCACGTTCTTACTTTAACAATCAGAAGGTACTACAATCCAGAAACACCGCACCTTGAACATCACTACGTTGGCCACAACTGCTACTTTATGCGGCATGATGTACACTCCCCTGAGTCATTCAATTCTGCCCTTGACATTCTCTCAGGTTATTGATATTATGTACCACCGGTGGTCCAAGAACTTCGCCTTCACCGAATCACACCGGCTCCGGCACAGAAATGACACAGCACTACCCTTCCTGGCCGCCAACGTTGCATATGCTGAGAATGTTGCCAGCGCCAAATATGAGGACCGCAACCAGTACGGCACATGGACTCCCAACGCAACTTTGGTTAGTTCCCCATTACCCCCCAATCCCGAACTTATGATTCCACTCAGAACCTGGAATGGTGGAATCGCCTGTGGAATCCACCTTGGTATCAGAAGCTGTTCGTCAGCTCAGTACCTTATTGTGTGTGCCTCAATGACCACCTGGACAACACTCCACAATCAGAGGAACAAATTCTTCTACTCACCAACTTATTTGAGTCCAAGTTCCCTGTACCTTCCCGAATAGAAAGAAAACTTCCCTAATACTATTTCAAAATCAAAAAGGGTTTTATAAATCAAGAATCGGTGCTGTTGGAAACGAAACCAGCCGGTAAAATGACATCCACAACAACAGGGAAATGGTCGCTGTCAATGAATGAATGTGAAAATTATAAAGAAAAGTAAGAGAGATTATACCTGAAAGTGGTGTTTGTAGATGCTCTCGTTGTGCGCGGGGAGTCATAGTACACAACGGGAACTCCAATGGAAGTGAAGATAAAGTCTATTCTCTGGTCTCTGTCAGTGGCGTTAGATTTCTACGGAACGGGTAGAATTTAGAATTCACACACCCGGCATCAGCGGGACAGTACGGTTCTGAAGTCCAACTCAGGGATTGGGTACAGTTGGTGGGAGTGCAGTTCTGCTGACAACAGAGCATGGCATCGCATAGCGGTACTGCAGTGTTGGTGACTAGTGTGTGATATCTTGGTGGGAGTGTAGTATTAGAGGAAGCTTGAGTGAAAGCGAATGTGAAAGGAGAAGACTGTACCCTGGGGAGGTTATATTAGCGTTCAAATCCCCGGTTAAAATCACAGGTAGAGATTGACCCACGTGCGATGCTGTTTCCTGTGGGAATATAAAGTGAGTGCAAAAATAGGGTCTTCGAGTTATGCCTTAATAATCAGATTGGCGGCATTTGTGTCAAAGTTGTCTCCCCATCCATAATGCGTGGTGATTGCTAGAAACTCGTATTTCGTGGATTTCTCTCGTAATCTTACCCAGGTGCACTCCCTAAAGTTGGACATGTCTGGTGGGTAAAGTGAGTTAAATGAGAGACTGGAGTTGCAAACCTTCATTGAGGAAAACACTGGGGAGGAGGGGAGTAGGAGAGAGCCAAAAGGTGTCCCCATCCTCCACACTGAAACGGGATGCATTGAAAAAAATGGCTGCATGCTCTCCGGCATGAACGCCATCGTTTCTTCCTTTCCCTTCATAAAAAATGAATCATATATAAGTGAATGCAGAGGGAAACCTGTCCATTTAAAGGTGCCGTTAAAAAGGTTGTCCAGGATGTACCTGGTATGAGTGGGTCTGCATGATAAGAAACAAACTTTTCAGTTGTACCACAATGGCCATATGTAAGCTTCTTGGACAGTAAGGATATCTGGATGAAGAGATTCTACAAAGTCAACAAAATCTTGTTTCCGGCTGTCCCATTGATTACCTAAGTCGTCATAACTTGCCGGGTATCGAATATTGAACTGGACTATCCTGGAAGGAGTTAAAAGTCTTTGAAAGCCTGAAATTAGAACCTGATGTATGTATTATCAGTTGCCGGCTGTGTGGCTGGAGCTGACTCGTAAATGTGAATCAATCCCCCAAATATTATGGAAATGACACATACAACTCCAAAAATACACAGGCACACTGGACTTCATGAGAGAAATGCAAAGTGTGAAGGGCAGTAACACACGGTAAAAAATCTTGAGAAGAGTATGGGGAAACTTTTCTGGGAGGGGACTGTAAAGAGGCCATTTGCGAGGATGCCACAGAGTGGAACATATAACCAGCAATAAAGCTATTCCACCCCCTCCAAGCATGAAAGAACCAGAAATCAGAGGAGTATAACTGAGATAGGGTACATTTGCCAGCATCTTTATCCCCCAGCCAAAAACCAAGCAAGGAGTGAGCAAGACCAAAGTGATCCCAGTGACAAGCATTGTGCCAAATGGCCAAATCTCAGCACTGTATGGAAGCTTATTGCGACGTTGGTGACTGCCATCCCTGGGCAAAACGGCTTGGGTTTCAGGAGATGTGGAGTGCACTTTGCGCCGTCTGTGATGCTGAACACCACCGTGGGAATCGGAACGGGACGATTCACTAGAAAAGTTTTCATCTGAACCTAGGCTGGTTCCTTCCCCTGGAGGTGGATTTGATTCACATATTGAAGAGTTTGTGCTGGTGTGAGGGTGCGCCCTCGATAAGGTCTGCCTATTGATTACAAGGTTCACTCGTACAGTATTATTTGTGCGATGTATCTCATCGTTAATATCCTTGGCAAGTGAAGCAGATTTGTTTGCCAGTAAAACGACATATAAGGAGCTCAAAGGGAGAAATGTAATGGCAACGAGAAATTTCCCCAGCACTTCCACAATCACGACCCACATTACCAAGGGGCCACATCCAAAAAGCCTGTTCCGTGTTAGTTGGCTTGATTCATAGGGGATGGATTACCAACATAAAGCCAAGAAAGCTAGATACAGTGAGATTGCCGGAACTCCCATAGAGAGTGTAACCTTGAAAGAGAGATAACCTAGTACGTTACTATTTAACGGCGGGCAAGTCACTTCACCCTCACACCATTTGGAAATATTATGTCAAATAAGTAGCTCAGAAAATGCGGATTCGTGCACTTCCAAACACTGTAGGGGCGGGTTATTACAAGCAGGAAATTATTAACAGCCACCTACATGCACACACCTCTCTGAAATTAACTTGAGAGGATAAATCAATGCAATAGTCACCCCAGAGGCTGTTGAGGTTAGGTTTAGGTTTTTTTTTTTTTTCAAATCTATCTATCTAGTACAGGTAAATAACGTGGGGGTGTATAATAATACCATACCCAATATAGATATCAACAACACCCAAGCTGGTTTCATTGAACCCCCTCTCCTCAGTGTCATCAAATCATCGCCCAATACCGCACCAGGGTCTCTCCCATAATCGCGGTCAGGGAGGGCGCTGGCTACTCTCTGGTCCTCCTCACTTTCGCTCCCGCCCTCAGCCTCGTCGTCGCGTTCGCGCCGGTCGTTGTGCATCGCAATTGTGGGATCAGCTGGTGACGGCTGCGGTTCTTCTTGGGCGACGACGATGAGGCCACTACCACTGCTACTACTGCTTTCGGAACCAAAGCCCTGCGGTGTTGCTGGGGACCTCGATGGCTCAGGGCTGTTGCCGGGGTTACGACGCTCCAACAGACGATCAGTCTCCGACGCCAGCTGAAAAATCCTGTCTTCGGCAAAAACCCACAAGTAGTACTTGGCAGAGGGATGCTCGTGCAACTGGGAGAGTGGAGTCCCGGAGGGTAGGGAATGGGCTGAATTAGTCTCGTCGCCCAGCAAAGAGTTCTCTTTCAGACCAACTTCCCTTAGGAAGTTCCACATCTTCTAGTCACACTTCCAAGGGGAGTGGATGTCAGAGAACCACTCCATGGAGATGAGAAGAAAAACTCTCCCAAAATTTTTCTTACTTGCCCCAGCCAAAAGAGCTTTTTTTTTTTTTTTGAAGTGTTATGAGTTGATGGGTTCAGAGAGGGGTTGTTTTTGTGGAGTTGGGGAATTTTGACTGTCGCCAGAGTCATTGATACTTACAACACGGTGAGTGAGTGTGGGTGATTGTGGTCTCAGTGGTGTTGTATCAGAATGTTCTTTAGCATCAGACTCAGCAGCAGCCAGTTTCTCAGCAACTGGTCCTTGTGCCTCAACTATCTGAAGGAACCTGACCTTATCTGAGAAGCACATGTATGTTGAATACCTTTGTTCAGAAACAAAGTAAGAAAGAAGGTCTGCCGTTTTGGGTTTGCCACTAAGGAGACATACGAGGGAACTGATCCATTGGCATAGTTCAAACTTGCACTGATGAATGTGAACAACATCAGCCAAGCTGCAATTGTGCAGGAGAAGAACTGCTTTTGCCGCCAATCCTTTAATTGGGTGTTACTTGGAAATGTGCTATTGTCATTGGGAACATACACTTGACCAATCATATGCACAAATGCAGTGCGGAGGATCAAATTCGTCAATACTGGTTACTCTGATCAAAAACGGTTTCATTAATATTTGCCTCCTGAAAGGGGTGATGTGTTAGAGAGGTGGAGGGTTCTATAGCTATTAGTATTGACTTACAATATGGGAATAAAAGCAACAGGTAGTATGCAACACACAATATAACAAAGGAGCTTCATAATCTTCACACATTTGAAATTCTTCACCATATCTGCTGCTAAATTAAGAATAAGCTCTATCGGCATAGTGTCCGAAATGTGCTGGAATTCGGGGTCATTGCAAGAAGTAATTTGGCAAATTTACCTCAATGAATTCTGGCTCGGGACTTCTAAAGAAAATCATATATGTATCAAATCCAATCAAAGTAAAAATCAGAGCTACTAGAACAAGCATTACAATGAGACTATATACAGCCGACATCTGCCAAGTATTCCCCGCTTTATCTTCGGATTGCATAAAGTCCATGTCCGGGCAGTGTACCTATGAGAGCAGCATGGGATTAGAAGTTAATTGTGGGAATTTTGCATTCGCACACGTTTCCCCAATCAATGCAATTAACACTTTCGTCGGTAGTATTTACTAATTGTGCGGTCTGGTTTCCGTCGTATGTAAGTTGTCCCCTATGTTAACATCAATCCCACTCTAGTTAGTATTTATTGTGGGTTTCGAGGATTCATTTTTTTTGAAACCGTTCATATCATACCAATCGAAGAAATAGAGGTCATATGTCAACATTACGTAGATAATAACTGCCCCAAGGTAGTACAACACAATCCTCACAAAAAAGCTGCCTGTCGTTACGCGGTCCCATATCTTCTGCCCCCTGGGTCCCTGCACGTTTGTCAATTGTGGGAGTGTGGGCTAATAAACCGCACAAGCGGCATGTCGCCGAATTTCTGATCGGAATTGATCGTGAAAATATTGTGCACAAAAAGTAATGTCCTGGCAGACTCGACGCTCCAATTGATCAGAATACTGATCCCACGGATTCGGGAGATGACTTGGAGAACAGGGTATTCTCCTTGAGTGAGTTGGTTACTTTGATTCGTTTTTTCTTTGAAAACAGAAAGCAGGTGATGGCTGGGGGTATAGCCCAAAATATCGCTGAATTGTTGCAGGGTCTATTGCAACGTGTGGTTCAGGTGTCACATCGTCCCACAATTCAATTACTTCGCTATAGAAATCTCTCAACCGTCGAGCTCCAAAACGTACTTTTTGGCGTTGCCTAATCGTTCGTTTTTGGTGCTATTTGCTATATCAAAATAGAACGTTGAATTTGCTGGACAATGGGAGAGCTATGACAGTCCTATGTACACATCAACGGGATCACAACAAACTGACCCTGGTGACCAGCAACACCAACGAGGAACTTCTACTCCTGGTTCTGTTCACAACAGCATTCATCACACCCACAATCACAATCACAACAGTGGAACCGGCAGAATAACACGCTCCCGATCGCGGTCAATAGCTTCCAGGTCATCGTACTCGAGATCATCTGTATCTCGCTCCACATCAGGAAGCCGGTCACGGTCACTGGCTGATGTGGTCAGCAGAGCTGGCGACTCTGACGCGGAGGACCGTGACAGAGATGTGAAAACTCCATCCGATGATGAGAACGCTGCTGCCCCAAAAGTGGTGGCTTCACATGCAAAGAAGGAGAATGATGGGAAAGGGGAGACCGAGACTGGGAAGGGGAAAACTGAGGGACAAAAAGCTACTGATTCTAAGCCGCATAAATCCACACCGAAAAAACCTAATGCGGCGGCGGACTCAGGGGGTAAACATAAGCCATCAACATCAGATGCACGTAAGGACCTTCCAAAAACCGGGAAGGAAACTGGGAAAAAGTCTACAGGGAAGCACAGCTCCGCCGGTAAACAAGGTACTACTTCGAAGAAAACACCGGCAAGCAAACCCGGCCACAGCCAAGAAAAGCCAGGAAAAGATGGGAAGAAGCCAGCTAAAGATAATGACAAGGTGTCTACCCACAAGACTCCCGCTGCTGCTACAAGTCCCAAGAAACCGGTTGTTGGAGCAAAGAAAGTAACCTCGAAGCAGCCCACTGGCATGAAGTCTCCCTCAAAAAAACCTACAATTGGAACTCGTTCTCCCGGAAATAAGGTATCTTCCAAATTGCCAGGGAAAACAAAGGAACCTATTGTTCCACATCAAGCCCCTGTCCGCAAGCCAATTCCGATCAAGCAAACAAAGCCCAGCACACCATTGACTTCCTCCAAACATTTTGCCGCTGCTCGAATCACCCAAGTGAAGGATGACACTTTGCCTAAAAAGGATTTTACAAGACCGGCATCTCCTCAGGGCCCTCCAAAAATATCACAATCCCCATCACCTGTAGTATACAATCCACCTTCTGCACCTGCGGAACATCCTATTTACGCTACCCCCATCATCAACCAGGTGAATTTGTCTTCTTCTTTTCGCCAACTTACAATCTGCAGGCTCCAAGTAGCCGACAAAGTGAATACTACGAACGTGTCAAAGAAAATCACATGGTATAACCTCTTCTCTTTCACTTTATAATATGGCCTTCCAGCTCATGCGATCCACCATTCTTAAAAAAAGGGCTTTGTCAGGGGAAAAACCATCATCTTTCTCCATGCCTAAACCTCTTTACCATGGAATCTCTGCTGTGAGTACCTTTTGCCTGCTTTTTCAACTCCCCCCTAATAACATCTGCCAGGCACAGGCAAGAAAAGACACCCATGAATCGAGAATAAAAGTGATCCACGACCTTGAAATACACAAACAACTAGCACAAAAACGAAGCGAATATGCAAATACCGTGCGGTCATCACTGCACTCCAGTATGAAAATTCGGCCCAACACCTCCTCAGCCAGTACACTTCACACATCCCTAGCATCCATCATAGAACCACGCCCTACCCACGGGAAAAAATCCTGGAGTGATGGCAAAGTCCAGGTCCATTCTCCTTCCTTCATCAATTATTAATTATCCCCAAACATACACACATCGATTTTTTTTCGAACAATTAGAAACCTAATAGCAACCACAAAAAATGCACAATTCATTACATAGGATAATATCAAACACAAAGATATCAGGAATAAATTAACACCCCGCACCAAAAATAACCACTCACAACAACAACAGAAATCCACATTTGGGCGAGCCTCTGAACCCACGTTCACAGCAGCGCGGCCGCGTCCCTCCACGGCCCACGCCACCTCCTCAATGTCAATGTCCATGAGCATGAGCCTGACCCCTCCCACAATGGCAACACGCCGGCCCCGCTCATCCCCCTCAATGTCAATGACGCGGTCGTCATACGCCCCATCGTCTGCGACTGGCCCCGTGTTCTCGCTCACTTCATCGTCAAAGAATGACACCCTCGCATCGGCAAAGGAAGCTGCAAAGAAAGTCCTGAGAGCCCTCTCCTATGTATGTTGCTATCTATATTCCCGAAATATGTGTGTACTAACGAATTCACCAACACCCTCAATACAGAAAGAGGCACAATGGCTGAGACCAGACCCAGCATTGGCAAACCTAGAGAGGCACACAACCAGGCAGTGCCAAGTGACTCAAATGTATATAGGTATCGAATTATGTGTGGACAACAGCAAAACACAAAACAACACTACACCGCACTCTCACAGAGATACTGACAGTCCCTAGAATCCATTAAATCCAAGCTGGAACAATTGCGTCAACTTGGGAATTTACCTCCCGGTAGCGATGTAAATAACCTCGTTTGAAAGAAGAAACTTATTATTGTAAAAAATGACAACAAAACTTCTCTTCTGGTTGTTTTAGTATGAGGCCAGGTTGAAATAATACTTGTGTGTGTCTTTGAGACATGTGCGGACAAGGTCTGCAGCCGGAATGTTAAGTCGTCGTACAATGGTGTACTATACATACCGGTGAGGAATGAAACAACGGGAATGTCATGAAGCCGGTCATAGACACCACTACTATTCATCACCCTGCAGTAGCGTGAGGAAAAAACGAATTTCATTGGGTGTTAATACAACCTCCCAAGTGTGTCGTATGCGGGACTCCTGAGTAAATACTGGATCCACAGCCAACTTCTTCTTGTATACTCTTCTTTTTCCTCGGGGCTGCATGAAATTAATACTAAGAAAGTGAAAGGCATAACTACCTTAAGGTCGAACTTGTGGCCAGTTGAACACTAATTAAATCGACACCTAGGGAAATCAGCCAAGGTTTCCAAGAATGTTCTCGCCATTTATAAAGTGCTGCCACTAAGAACCAGATGAGTCAAACATAAGTAGGAAAAGAAGGAAACATGATATTAGGGGTCTGAATATGTAAAGAAGTTCTGCAGCAACCACCGACGGTGATAATCTGTCTGTATTAAAACCAATGAGTGGAAATACACTAACAAACTTCATACCAATAACAAACCTCTGGTGTGGAACAGGCGGTGCCCACATACTCAGTTGATCCTTAGGGTGCATGGAAGGCACAGAGAAGTTCTGCATCAGGTGGTGGCGCGTTACTGTGCGACCGCCACCCAGAAGCCACAGGCGAAGTCTCAGGAAGGTTCTACTTAAGCATAAGTTTCCCACGAAAAAGGAAAGTGCATAGAGAAATAAGATTGCCAGTACCGCAGCACTTCGATGATAGTGACAGTGGCCCACTTGGCCGGCATCCCCCAAGTCTTTCTTGAATACATCTCAGCCAACAATTCCACACACTCCACAACGCTGCTCCACGTGAGGGTTGTCACGGTTCCAGGAACAATTGCGCCGTGCTGCCCCCGGTTCATGGAGCGAATCCCATCGCCAGGTGACCCGTCCTTCAGCAGGATGAGCCTATTGTACACTCTGATCAGGCTCACAAGCGTGATTGCTGAATTCCAAGGTAACACACAATATCACGCGGGATAAATGTGACCGGCCATGTATGTCATTCAGTGAGCTTTCTTAATAAAGAGGGGCAGGGGAAATACTACTCAGACACACACAGGCACACAGACACACACACCAGACTGAGCCTTAATTGCAGTGTCGAGGCCCAATGTCCTGGGCATCAAGTACAGGTAATTGCTGACAAAGTTCTCCACCGACTCCACGCGCTTCGCGTTTCTCACGACGAACGCAGAGTACCGCTCCATCACCCCCCCCGCCGTCGACGACGATGATGACGATGATGGTGATGATGTGGATCTCTCGTCCCCCCGTTGTTGTTGTGTCGCAGATACGGGCCCTTCGTTAACGTCACTCATATGAGTTATTGGTACCGAAACAAAAAAAAAAAAGAGTTGTGGTGCTGGTCAACATTCCATTCATTCTGTATTATGGCATTTCTAGGGTGGGGAGTATGAATTATCAAAGTGCGCCCACACATTCAGAATGGAACTGATTGGGGGTCTTGTCTGTGGATCAATAGACCAACAACAGGTCATTATCTGAATGGCCCAGGGTGGTACATGCACATCGGAATGGTGACTTGCTGTTGCTGTTGATGGTGCCGGATTTTCGCCGCTGTTCTTTTGGCTGTGCATGAATTGGAATGGGGGGAGTGTGTAGGCACCAGTTGCCAATGCCTTGCCTAGTTGGTGCCTCTCAACCATGATCACATCGGAATCCCGGATTCCGTGCGGTTCCAGTTGTTGTTTGGGGGCGCCGTCGGTATGTGCGGCCGTGGTGATGGGAAGTTGGTTGTTGTTGTTGTTGCTTGTTGGTTGTTGCGTGTAAGGGAGTGGATTTGGTTGTAACCGCATAAGCTCTATTGATGATTCAAACGGGTAAACAAGCTGGTGCACCAGGATTCCTGATTGGTGACTGAGATGAATGGACGGGAGGTTGGAGAGAAGTTGGTACCGAAATTCCAAATATCATCCTGGGTGCTTAGTGTTGACCCGGAAACAAATTCCGGCGCCCGTGAAATCTCCTTATTCTTTCCCTTTGCCGGGAGATCTTCTTTGCTGCAGTTGAGTACAATCTTTTGGTGGAGTTGGGCTAACTTATAATTAATTGGTTTTGAAGAAAGGCTACTTTTGCCCATGGTTCGGGTCCTGAGTCATCCAGCGAGGAAATTATCACGTTTTCTTTGAGGTTATAAGTAAGATGGTGGTGAGAGTAGACAAACCAACGCAGATATCCCCGTGGGTAATTGGCGGAATCTGTTTGTGGAGGTGCTCCAAACCGAAGGCAACGTCTTTCAAGATTTTTTCCCGAAGCTTCATTGGGAGAACCTGCTCAAGTAGATGTGGAGATGTTCTGTCTGTGGTGCACATGTTCAACAGATCCCCCAGAACCGGATTCTTGCGGAACTGTGCCCAGGTAAAACCTTGAATGTCGTTCAAATGGTGAGGCGTAATGGGACAGGGAAGTTCAGGAAAAGGCACCCCAGGAGTGAAGAACTTCATAACTCGGGGATGCTCCGGAATCGCAAGATACTTCACCAAGGCGGTAAAGTATTGAATGCTTGAGTCGCCTCTAACTGGGAAAGGGGTGGCATAGAGTTCTGGTATGATCCCTGTTAGTTCGACCGGAACAGGATCTGGTTTATTCTTTTTACATTGAAGGCATTTTAGTCCACCTACTGCAGCAGCCAATACTTCATTGTAGGTAAAATTAGTTATATCTGGAGGCATGCAAACTGGTGCAACCCTCGCCGCGCTACCATGAGCAGCAAATAACTTGCTGTATACCAATAAACAGTGAGGGCAACAGAATTTTGTCTCGGTGAAAATTTCTGTGAAACTAGTACAATGGTGCAGGAGATTAAGAACTGGTATCATCAAGTTATTGCTCCAGGATGGTTTCACATCTTCTGAAAAGGTTGAGAGCATACAAATGTCAATAGTCTCATTGTCTTTGTGGGATATCAACAAATAATTCTCAAAGGGGTCCTTCTTAGCACGCAGAAGAAGTCCTTCTCTCCAAAACCAACACGGAACGGCACATGGTAAGTTCCACAGCATGGTCATCACTTCAGAGAAAGATTCCACGGGAAAGTATTCGCATTTGATAGACCTTCCACTGAAAATCACTTGCTTGCCTGTGTTGTCAAACTCACCCCAAAAGCCCCGGATTTCCAAGGCATTCTCTGGTGGAGGTTCAACAGGGAGGAGCGAGAACGAGAACCGCATGTTCTCTCTGAGTACAACCATTGCCTGTAATTTCAAGAGTAATGGCACAATTCGATGACTGTCCCAGACCTGGTTGCAGTATCGCCACATAGGGTGATTTTCCACAGACAGCAAGATATCGCGGCAGTCCGTGATTGCGGCATCAATTGATTTCTGTATGCGAGAAAACCAGTCAAACTTCAGGACAATGATGTTGGAAAGCATGAAGCTGCCCTTTTGACTGCAGGAAAATAATGGAAGTTCACCTGAAAAAAAGGGATGCCGGAAGTGGATCAGGGTACCAATATCTGCCAAGTAATTGCAGCAAGATTCAATTTCCCTGAGTTCCTTTTGTTGGTTATTACCCCAAGTTTTCCCGACCCCACATCTTCTGGCAATTGCCACAAATTTGTTCCAGCTTATTTCGCTTTCTTTGATCCTGTCTAGCTCAGTATTTAGGTTAATCCAGCTTTGTGACACATAGGTGGGCTCCTCACTTCCAATCTCCTCCAACAGAAACGCTATTTCTTCAAATGGTTTGCCAGTCATTTCCCAGTCGAGACTTCTGGAATTAAAAGTAAGCCCTATTCCGCGGTGTAAGTTGATTCCAAAGAAGCCATCGAATATAAAGTCTTTGCTGATGGGGTTTGATGTGATGGAAGTGAAAAATTCTCTGAGAAAAGTCCCAGCCTCTTCAGGAGCGTTGGTATAAGTTCCAATTAAGATAACTGTGGCACCAGCACTTTGTTTTGTATGTCTGTTTTTTAACAAATATTGGTGGGTCTTTTTTCCGAACCAAAATTTATACCCGCTTTTCTGTTTTTGGAATTTGACAAGTTGCTTGAGCCATGATTGTATTTGAGGAAGTGCAGTTTTACACAATATATCAAACACGAATAAAAAGATTGAATCACTGACAAAGAAGCACGGGTAAAACTGGTGCCAGGGCCCTTTTATTGGTTTTAAAAAAAAGAGATGTGGAGGGTTTGAACACATACCCAGGTTCCATACTGTCCATGTATTCTTAGACTTCTTGTAGAATTTGAAGGGCTTAGTTTGCATTGCAATACACGATGAGTGAAATTCCTTTTCACTGGGACTAGAGACTTTAGATTTTTTTCCCATGAGGCACTTCAACAAAGATGCCTTTCCGGAAGTGGTTTCCCCAACAAGAAGGAGTTTGTGAAATCTGGATCTGACAGGTCTTTGACCAAACTTCACAAAGTGTTTCATAGTAAGCCAGCTGTCAATTGTTTTCCTTTTGATATCAAAAGGGATAGTGGATAGTGGATTCTCGTCGAAGACTACGTTCGTAATGGCTGAGTCTGGAAGCCACTGTGGAAACCCATTCAATTTATTTCGGTTAAGAAGCAAAGTGGCACATGAAAGGCCTTTGATGTCTTCTGGAACTGAATTCAGGTGCAAGGATGAAAGGTTAACGTCTTCATCCTTTAATGCATCTGTTAGGCAAACCTCACGAACTGCAGCCCAGTTTCCCATAATCACCCACGTTCTCAGTGCAGTGGCTGTTGTTGTTGGGGGGCTATCACTGGAATCTCTCTTGTGAGAGCTATCTTGTGGCATCAGAAGCTGCAACAATGTCCTTGCACATGCCTGGGGCATTTCACCTATAGCCATTGCCACTGTTTCTCCAGGAAATAAGAACTCACGCATATCCTGGAAAGTCCACTCTATAGGCCATAAGAATGAGCTTATTGTAGTGTTACAGACATAAACCTCTGGTTATTGTATATTCACAGAACCCTGTTTTCCTCGAGATATCGATTAATGAAGATATGAATTCACCCACAAACTGGCTCATGCACTGTGGGGTATACTTCAGCAAACTATATGCACATAGCTGTTTTGAAGTCAACAAGCAAGAAAAGAAAAACCACAGCGTTGAATTTGATGAGGTTTCAAAATACCCTAGTGCAAAATAAATACATTCTAACATTCTTTTTTACTATTATTCAAGAATTCTACGAAATACACACCGAGAGCGAGAGTGCGATGCAGGCCGCTTCGGATCTCAACCCATAATTGCCTTTGTAGTCGTCCACCACAACCACTACCAGGGGGTAGGCTTCTCCCGTGTACTGCTGTACCCCACGGGTGGGCCACAGTCCAGTCACCCCTCCCACCACCTCTTTGCAGACCAACTTGTTCCGCGCGTTGGCCCCCATGTCGCCAAAATCGCCCTTCACGACCACCACGGCGACCCCAACTTGTCCCGGCCCCAGTCCTCCTCCTGGCCCACCGGTGGCCCGCACCCACCCTGGGCTTCCCCTGCGGTGCAACTGCAGCACCGGCGACGACGTCGAGGTAGACGCCGCTGCGGCGGCACCACCGCCGGCGTCCGCGGTCCTGCAGTTGCTGTGGCCGGTGACGTGGGGACGTGGCCCACCGGTGGGCCCAAGCGTGAGGTCATTCGGGACGCCGTCCTTGTCCGTTTCCATTGGGGCTGTTGGCTGGCTGCGCAGAGGGTGGCCGGGGTTGACGAGGGCACGTAGCAGGGCCGGGTTGTTCCATGGCTCGGTCTTCGGCGTCGGAGCTGGCGGCGACGAAGGGGGGCCGTTGTACGGCAGGAGGATACGGAACAGCGACGACGCGGCCGCGGCGTCGCCAACGACGAAACAGTGGACACTGCCGCCGTAATTGTGGGACGGGGCTGTGCCGCTCCCATTATCGGCAGTTGCCGAGGCGTTGGCGCCGGTACTAGTACTGGGGTGCGTCGTAGCGTTTGAGGTGTTGTTATGAATTTTGCCCGTTTTTGGGAAAAAGGAAGTTCATTTTGTGCCAAAAAAGTGTTGGTGCCGTGTGGTGTGCTAACTCGACATGGGGGTTGTTCTCCTCGATTGTGGGACGGATGATAGTGCCTGGATCTCTTACGATGCCATTGTGCGCCAGCGTTCGAGGTTTTCCCAGGCTCGTTGTTCCAACACTTGGAAGTTTGGGAAGATGCCGGAAATAGCCTTGAGAAGCGGTATCACGATAAGCGGTATGAACCTATATCAATTGTTTGTGGGTTGGGGAGCTCGGAATGGATGACAAGAAAGAAAGAGAGGGAGAGAGAGGGACACTCACGTGTTTTGCATTTCTTGAGGTGTTGTGGAACCATCCATGAATTTACTTGTTGGAATTCCGTGCCGTTTTTCTTGTTCACCTTGACCCTTGAATTCCCTATTCAAAAGATTATATATAAAAAAAAAAAAGGATTTTGCGTTTGGGTGACACACTCCACAAGATTGTATGTCCATTTTTTGCACACTGTAATTTCCGTGAGTACAGGGCAGTGACTATGAGAAAGAGCGGGGGATAAAACCTGGCCAGTCACGGCATACGTTCGACAAATCGGCTATCTTCATGAGCACTTGAAGTACAAGGAATTTGGCGCTTTTAGCTTGCCCCGGATCCGCAGAAAACAGTGCGGCCGTTGTTGTCCTTGTCCCAACCCCGAAGCTCTTCATTGTTTCCAGGATGTCAATGTGTTTCGCCATATCGGTGGCCAGAATAAGGCTCATCATCACTGTGTGAATGTAATGCTGATCATCGGGAGAGAGTGCGCGGAGGGCACAGCATTTATTCCGGAAGAACAGCACTTTCAGAGCAGTTGCGGCATGCATGCGTTCCAACACTGAGTCTCCGTATTTCACGTAAATAGCGTCCATCGTGGATTTCAAGAAGTTGCTGTTCAGACCAGGGTGCTGAGGGATTTTAAATGCGGGGAAAAGGAAAAAAGAATACGCACTCTGTAGTCATGGGATAAGGCGGCAAGAACACAAGCAATTTTGTCAAGAGGTGAAAGGCATGAAGCAAACTCCTCCGAGCTCTGTGTGGCCATCTGTAAAAGAACGTTCATTGCCTGAGTCACATCAGCGGCGTGAAGGAAGTTGTGGTAAGGGTTGGGGTGCCGGGAGTAGCCGCGCTTGAGCTGACTGGTAAACCCAAAGAAGTTGGGAATATCCAGTTTCACAGTTGGGTGGAACTGGGGTAAAAGCCACTGTTCTGAGAGAATTTTGTATCCCACAGCACCCAGAATATTTCCACCGTGAGCTGCGAGTTTATCTTCAAGCTACAAAAAAAGTGTAAATTACCAGTAATGAGTCAACGATACATACAGAGAAGACGTCAAAACTCCAGTCATTTATGGATGGGATGTCATCATCCATGTTACTCGGGAGTTCCGCTTCCTCCACGGATTTGGAAAAATCACTGGCACTGGTATTTGTGCTTCGCGCTTGGCTGCGTAAAGCAGATCTGCTGTGCGTCCTGCGTGCTTTCCCAAAGACATTCTTTTCATCAACTTGCATTCCACAGTCGAGAATGAACTGATGCTGATTTTCAGTCAAGTCCGTTTCGAGCTTGACTGTTGTGAAATTTCGGGTCATGAGAAGCATTTGTGTCAATTTGAGGGTGTCCACGTCCTCGGCATCAATCCCTCTTCCCGGATTGTCCACCAGCCTCGCAATGAGTGTGGTCACCTTCATGAAATAAGTTCATGTTGGAGGTTCAATGAAAGGAACTTTATCAAGCCCAGATGTGAGAGCGGTGACTGTCACTTCGTCTGCCGTCGTTGTGAGTTGACTGATTTTGTGTTCGGCCTCTTCAAGCTTCAGGTGCAGATCCGCGACCTATAACCACGTGCGGTAAGATGACAATTAATTTAATTTAATTTTGTGGTGGACTGCCTTGTTCGAAAGATGGGAGTACTGTTTCTTGACGGCCATGTATATCGCAGTCGAAATGGAAACGATGAGCACAACGCAGCCCATTATCGAAGACAGGACAATGACTTTGACCAGTGCTGTCTCTTGTGCACTCAGGGCATCATCCTTGTTCAGCACAGCAATCACCACCCAATTGGCAGTTTCAATCTGATTCCACGAGATGATGGTCTCCCCTTTGTTTAAAGAAACGGTGCTGGTTCCACACGCAAGAGTTGTGCTGTTCGACGAGGAAATAGATTCATTCACCGGAATGCCCACTTGGGCAAACGCTGGATTCTAGAGAGAAGTTTAGCAACAAGTTCAATAAAAGAAGGTGCCTTCTACATTGAAGATATTCCAAAAGCCCGGGTCAAAGGAATCTTTGTCCATTTCCTCAGTGAAATTGAAGTCAACAATCCCAAGTGACCAATCTTTCCAGCCCTTTTCCGGGATTGCCAGAATGGAACCAGTGCTTGACACAATCAAGGAGTAACCCTTGTAGGGCATCAGAGTGCTCACCAATTCAACGTAGTCAATGATGTAACTTTTCGCAAAAGAATTGAGGAAAAAACAGAAGTGGAACAGGAAGTGACCTTGGGTCCACCTGAAGAACAGCAACTCCATAAGCACTGCCTGACCGAAGAAGTGGGATGTAAAGCCGTGTCTTCCATCCATTATACCGAGGATCTTTGAGAGGTGGTGTCCACTTTGGTGCTCGGATGCCAATATAGGATTGAATTTCAGTGAAAACCTCAACTTTATCTGCTGTGATCAAGCTCACATTCCACCATGGAGTCATTCTCACAACTTGTTCTAGAGTGACGCTGGCAACAGCATTTATGCTGTACTTGCTCATAAAAGAGAGTGCCAAGTCGTTTGGATAAGTGGTTTGTCCCAACATAAGATTCCGCAAATTCAACATCAACTCTGAGTAACCAGGATCTCCAGGGTAGAGGTGGTCAGATGTATAAGCTGTCAG
Source organism: Pelomyxa schiedti (assembly GCA_020536535.1). Classification (NCBI taxonomy): domain Eukaryota; phylum Evosea; order Pelobiontida; family Pelomyxidae; genus Pelomyxa; species Pelomyxa schiedti. The sequence goes on along the minus strand of JAHLWZ010000278.1, from coordinate 5,156 downwards.
CCCCAGGCCGCACTCAGAAGAGGGTGTGTAATAAATTGAGCTCACTCCGAAGAATAGCCCCCAAGAGAAGCAACTTTCAGGCAGGAGTTCACTCACATTATCCCAGCGGGCCTGAAAAGTTTTTGTTTTTTTTTTTGAGTTATTTGTGGAATGGTCATCCCCGAACCTGTATTACAGCATCGCCATACATTTCCAGCATGGTTTGGTACTCTTTCAGCTTTGTACCGATTTGATAGGCTGCATCCTTTGCGGTGGATTGTAATGTGGCACTTGTCCTCTCCACTGTCAGCGCAAAGGAGTTAGAAATCACAGAATGAAAAGATAGCAACACATTGAACGCCAAGCCAAAGAATAATAGGCAAAGGAAATATATCACGCCAAATACACAAAGAAACAAACAAGCAAACCAACATACCAAGGGAATCGTACATGCTCTTTGTGTAGATAGGCACAACGCACACTGTGCCAATAATGACACAAGCACAGCAAACCGACACACCAATAGCAACCACCTCATACCATGCAACACCCCTCTTGTTGTTGTTATTGTTGTTGTTGCTTGAGTTTGTGGTATTGTTGTTGGTAAATTCCCTATGTGAATGTGGTTGTTGTTCATCAAGTTGGATTTGAATTTGGCTGGTATTGTGGCTGTTGTTTTCGCCGGCCCCATAATCGGCATCGACCTCTGTTTGCGCCATCGCACTCGTACGCCACCGCCAACGTCTTGTTGGGTGTAAGGAACGGAAAAAGGTTATGTTTGTTCCTTTCTCGTTTTATCCGAATGGTGCAATGTGATTTCAACGTTATCAAAAAGAATTCTTGGGTATTGCTTGCTTTCTTCTCTTGACATTTCTTTTTTTGGGCAAAACCCGTGTCAAAGATCAAGGGCTGGCGCAAACAAAGCGGAGGGAGGCGATGAGGACGACGGCGAGAGTTAGAGTTATGGGACTGAGCGGTGGAAGTAGTTTGGGGGTGGCGGATACACACGTGGGGCTTTCCGCAAACCCAATTGTGGGATTGCGGGTGTCTCGGCCGCACAAGAAGAAGTCCTGCTTGATGGAGGATACTGGAAGGCCAGAGTATGTGAGTGCACTGTAGTCATTGGGAATGAAGCATTCCGGTGATGCCGGTGGTGATATGCTTTGGAATGATTCCGGCGTGCAGAGTGCGGAGAATATCGCGGTGGCATTGCAGGAGGATTTCGGGATGGC
>JAHLWZ010000277.1:6981-141446 GCA_020536535.1 Pelomyxa schiedti | reverse complement strand
GTGGGCATCTTTCTCTCGCACTGCTATCACAACCCCGGAAAAGAAATCACCGCCGCGCACACGAACAAGAAAACCAGGCTTCGGGCACTCGTCCCTGATGAACAGCCCACTCCCGCTCCCAATCCAACTGCAAGTCCTCCTACTACTACAACAACAACAAACAGCCCCACACCAACCTCCTCTGCACCAAGTGACAACCAAAATGTTGTATCGAGTGTAACAAGCATTCCAGAACAAAAGAGCTAGCAAAACAAAGAAAACTTTACCTTTGAATTTGGTTCCAAGGATGAAAAGGAGGGTTAATACAATTTTTTTGGTTGAAACACTTTGGGTGCAGGTGCGAAGTGCACCGTTTTGGGTGATAAATCCGCAAGAATCTGTGAGGATTCTCGATGTTTTGCGAGGTTTTGTTGCAGGTTTGGTAGCCTGAGTAAAATACATCTGTTGTCACAAAGTTAGTGCTTGGAGGATATATGAGAAAACTCACTTTGCTATTTGTACAGCAATTGGATAAGTTTTGCTATCTATTGGGCAGTCAAAAAATACGTCAATCATATCTCCACTGTCTTTTACCACTTCCTGAATTTAAATAAGGTCAAAATTTAAAACTGAAGGAATACACACCACATTTAGTCTATCAACTTTTTGAAGGAAGGCCAGAGTAAGAGACGCAAGTGATTGTGTAGCCTGACTTGTTAAAAACTGATATTGTTTCCGTTGATGAAGTGATTTCAGCTCAGCAAGGACTAAATGGAAAAGCGAACTAAATAATATATGCTGAGGTGGTGTGAGTAAAACCACATCACATATGAGGGACAGCAGAGATGAAGACAATTCAGAGTTGAAGGCCTAATATTTCAGGAGATAATTTTATTGTCTTGCGTAATGAAACGCTGAGGTACCTTGGAAAAGAGCTTGGAAAAGACCAGTTTATTCTCTAAAAGTGTGTTTAGCATTTCTGGTGACATCTCAGAGGTTCTGAGTGGTTCCTGAATGCAGGAGGTTGGCCTGTGAGAAAAAAAAATTGTGGAAGAAAAGGCAAACCGGTGTGACACTAAAGGTCTCAGCGTCGGATGGCATGAAACATAATACAGAGGAATGAATTAGTGTGATGATATGAGAAAGAGGGGGATAAGGGCAGTGCGCCTTCGGTGTTTCTGGGCGGGAGAGAGGTGGAGAGGCTGAAGGTGAAGTGTTGGGTGATGATGTAGGAGATGGGCTTGGGGATGCATTTGGTGATGGAGATGGAGAAAAGTGTGTGGGCGGTGAAGTGCTGAAGGTTTGGTCGAGTTGTGGCTGTGGTTGTTGCAGTGGAGATTGAACAGCTTGATGACCTACTTGGCACTTGTGTTGGTGACTAGTGTGGGAATGAGTACTGGGGCTCCTCTTCAGTTGGCTAAGGCGAAGTGACAGGTGGAGAACAGCCTTTAATACAACCAAAGAAAAGCCACATGTATCTGAAAAGTATCGTGTCTGCACAAGGAGAGCATTGATTGCCAAAAAAACCCTTTCTGAGTCGCAGTTTCTTACTATGCAACTGCACAACAGGGGCTCGTTTTCAACAAAAAATCGTGTAACTGCGCGCAAAGGATAACTTGTAGCTAGCAGGCAACAAAACTCAGCGATTGCCCGAAATCCAGCCACATGGGGGCACTCCAGAACTGTAAATAACTGTTGTTTCATGACAGCACTATTTGTTACTATTTGAAGAATAAGATTGTTTGGTATGAGTTGCAGAAGTTCATAGACCATCCAGGGAATGGGGGGGCCTAACTAACTGTTTAGTCATCTAGTGGTCAATAGCGGAGTCAGAGGAAAGGGAATACCAATGAACTCGTTTCTTGATACCACAGGATCCGTTGCATTGCAGCTAATATTTAACACCAATGATAAGGTCTCATTAAGATCCATGGATTCCAAATCTCCAGACGGCCTAAAAGTGTTCCCTCTTGTTGGACTCGTGATTGAAGGAAGCTGAACCGAGATATGAGGTTTGGTTGGTGAGGTACTGCCACACAGAGGAGGCGAGGAAGGATGAGTCGGAATTCCAAACTCGACAGCTGCAGCCGGAGCCAAAACCGAAGACGCCGAGGAATTCGAAACAGGGGACGCCCGCTGGTGCGGCGGGCTGGTTTGCGGCAATGGAGAAGGCGCACGGCCCAAGGCCACGCAGGAAGCTCCGACGCACACGCCACTGCTGCTGCTGGACACTGCACCGACTGGGCCCACATATGATTTCTTCTCAGGTAGTGGCGGCAGCTGGGGGTTCGGGGTCGAGTTCTGTTGCTGTTGTTGTTGTTGTTGCTGCTGCTGCTGCTGGTAAGGAGACCCCGACCTCAGAGGGAACGACCGGCCCTGCAGTGGGGAACTGGGCCGCCCCGGGTGAGAGTGCAGCGCTGCGGCGATGTCTCGGTCCCGAGGCGGCAGCACCTGGGCCTGCGATTCCGCCGAGCCCGTCGTGCTGCCTGTGCTTGTGCTTGTGCCTGTGCATGTGTTTGTGTTTGTCTTTGTGTTTATGGAGTCCGTAGGCGAGGTGCAGGGCGAGGGCTCGCGCAGGACCGACGTCGCGAGCGGCGAGGGCACCGCGGAGCGGCTGCCGCTGATGTGCAGGGACGGCGGGAGCGGCGGCAGCGTGGCGCTGTTCCCGCTGCTGGCCCGCCGCCGCCGCGTGGTCGTGGTGGCGTCGGGCGGCTCGCCGCCGCCGCCGCCGTCGGGGTCCCGGCTGGAAGCCCCGCGCGGGGACTGGGCGTCGGCCACTGGGATGGAGAGGGCAAGGGAGCTGCGCGTGGGCGAGGTCCCGCGCTGCTGCTGCTCCAGCAGAGACGCGTGGTCCGGGGACTGCAGCGAGGACGACCGCGGGCGCGTCGTGGACTTGGGCCACGAGTTGGATATCCGGTGGCTGCCGACGACGGCCGTGTCCGAGGCGGTGCAGTCGCCGCCGGGGGCCGCCACCGCGGCGCTGCACAAGGAGCGGCTAAGGGGCGGGAGCCGAGTGAGGGGCGAGGACGAGGCCAGCGACCGGCGGCTGGGGTGGCCGCTGGCTAAGGGCAACGTCGCGTGGTGGTTGGTGACGACGATCGAGCCCATTTTCGGGGGGTGAGGGTGTGTAATTGCTGGCGCCAACGAACAAAAAGGTGCTGCTTTTGTATTTCCCTAATCTTCGCACCAGCAGGATTACAGGGTAACGAAGTTCAGGTCTATCCTTTCCAGACCGGGGAGAGTGCACTTCAAATCAGACGAATGCAAGGACTCCTTTCTTCAAAAGCGAGATTTGGGAGTAGATATACTGTTTGTTCCCACTACACCTCCTTGTCATCAACCAACTCTTCTCCTTCTGTTTTCACCACTTTCCTCAATAGCGTGGCGCACCACTTCACACATCACACTCAACAAAACCACCACCTCAACTGAATCTGCTATGAGTGTTTTCCAGTTCGTACTTACAGGAAGACAGTACCATTCGTGTTTTGTTACAAACGTCGATACCCTAATTAATCAATTCATCTGACGTCGTTGGTGCTCCACAACAACAACCAAACATAAAAAAAACCAACAAGCACGAACCTGAAGTGGACCAACCATGTCGAAGGTAGGTCTTCCCTCCCGGAGTAAATGCTACTACAACGACACTTTCCTTTGCTATGCCCCCTTGCATAACCCAACGTCTTGCAGAAGTCGTCATCCTCAGAACGTGACAAGTCAGTGAAGAGATCCGTGTCTGTCGGCGGCGGGCGCTCCCTAAGCCCCCCGATGAACCGCACGACCTCAACCTCGCTCTACGAGATGAACCTCACCCCGCAGTTCGACCGCACGACCCCGCTCCCCGGCTCTGGGCGGGTCTCCATACTCCGGAGCGACTTCGCCAAGCTGGAGAAGCAGACCGCCACGGTCGTCGGCGCCGGCGAGGCGCTGATGATGAGCGACCTGGTGCAGGAGCAGGGGGCGGAGCTGCTCTCGGGCGAGGTCAGCAACGGCGTGGGCGAGGCCCGCGGGGTGGCCGTTGTCACCGACGGGGAGCCCGAGCTGGAACTGGAGCTGGAGGAAGCCGAGGTGGTCGAGCTGGAGGTGGAGGAGCCCGAGCCGGAGGAGGAGGAGGAGATGGCGCCGGCGGCCGACGTGTGGGGTTTCAAGACGGAGGATGTTGTGGTTCCTGATCCGGAGTTCTTGAATGGGCCTCTTAGGTCTGGTAAAACCCCGGTATGAATCCCAGAGTCCCTCCCTATTTCTTCTTCTTGCTTTTTGTGACGGTGGCTTAAACATGTTTGACTTTTTAAAGGTTCCTTCTGATCTTAAGGATTCGCAGTCTGAAGTAAAGAGTGTGTCTCCAAGACCAGTTGAGGTACCTTTGAAAGAAAAAGGAAGCTCGAGCAGTAGCAGTAAAAAGCAGAAGCAAAAATCCTCTTCTAAGAGCTCTTCATCAAGTAGAAAAAAGAAAGTTGAGCCAGTGGACACTGCAAATACCGACGAGCATCCTGTTGTCGAACTTCCTCAGGTGGAGGTTCCAGTGGAAACAGGACCGGAGCACCCTGATACTACAGATGCAGAGGAAGTAATAAAAGTTCCTAAGGAAGAAGATTTTCCTACACTTGATGAACTACCAGAAGCCGAACAAGTTTTCGAGCCACAACTTGAGGCAAAAAAGATGAGAATTCATAATTTAGTTACTGAGCGAAGATTTGACCATAAATCATCCTCTTCCAGTCACAAGAAAAGGAAGCACTCTAGTACCAGCGCAAAATCTCCTAGAATTCCCAAAGACGAAGGAATACCTGAACCAGGGATATCCTTACCAGTGGAAATCCCCGTTCAGCCCTTGGAAGCAGAAGTAGCAACACCGAAGTCCGTCGATGACAGTCCTACAGTGGAAAGTACTGCAACAGTTGAAATTGAATCCACACCTGAACCCCCTACTGAACCTGAAGTACTGAAGCAGCCAGAAATAACTATTGAGAGTCTTGAACTCCCACGCCAGATTGACGAGGAGGCAAAAGTCACCCCTCCATGTGAACCAGAAGTGTCAACCGAACCCGTACCTGAACCTAAAGTTGACACGCCAGAGGAGCCGCAACCTGAACCGAAAATTGAAACGTCAGAAGAGCCACAACCAGAACCTAAAGTTGAAACACCAGCAGAGTCACTACCCGAACCAAAAGTTGAAACTCCGCCAGAAGAACCACAACCTGAACCTAAAGTTGAAACACCAGAAGAGCCACCACCTGAACCGAAAGTTGAAACTCCGCCAGAAGAACCACAACCTGAACCTAAAGTTGAAACACCAGAAGAACCACAACCTGAACCGAAAGTTGAAACACCAGAAGAGCCACTACCTGAACCTAAAGTTGAAATTCAGGAAGAGGCAGCACACGAACCTGAACTGGTGAGTAGGGAGAAGGTTGAAAGTCCAGGTGAGCCCATAATTGATGTGATACCAGAAATTAAACCAGAACCTCATTCCTACTCTATCGAAGTGACAGAAGGCAAACCAATCGTGGAGATCCCCCAAACAGAAGAACCAGCTTCAACAACCTGTGCAGAAGATTCCAACCCACATGACGTATCTACCACAACTGAACCTCAAATAGACCATGATGCAGACATTCCACCCGTCATCGAATCCCACCAAGAAATGCCACCCTTGGAACCGCTTGTCACAAAAACCTCATCAAGTAGTAAAAAGAAGGCACCCATCACTGAAGTACCTGAGACCCTCCCACCTGTTGTTCAAAGTTCAGAGAAGACGAACCTGCCCAGGCCTAGACCAAGGCCAAGGCACAGGCATAGGCACCGACCAAAACCGGAGATGCTGGATAAATGCATACAAGCTCCCGAGATTCCTGAAGTTGAACAACCAAAGCCTGAACCAGAACCAACAGTAAAAGCAAAAAAGCATAAATCCAAGCCAAAGGAAGTTGTGGCAGCTGGAATATCAAAGGCACGTGCTGAGACACAGATAATATTTGCTGCCCGTAATAATAAGAACAAAGGTGACACTGTTGGCTTAAAGCGGCACACGCATATGCTCTGCTGCATTCCGTTATATGTATCATATGAGGAGGTTGGTACCGATGAATCCGAGGAAACATCCGAGTCCAGTGCAGCCAAGGCAAGCAAGATTGAAATCGCTATTCCTCCACGAGGAAGGCATAGCTCCTCAAGTGAAAATGAAAAGCGTGAGGAAAATGTTGCCAAGTCAGAACTGCAAATCGAGCGCAGCAAATCGGGCTTATTTTCCATGTTCGGCTCACCCAAACCCAAGGCAAGCTCCCCTCCAATTAGCCCTCGTGCCCTGGAATCTATTTCCAGCACCACAACTTCTCCTGCAAGAGAGAAATCTAGTGTGGCGCTGGGGAAGAAGGAAGCGGAAGTTGCATCATCAACACCGTCTCCAAACAGCCTAGAAAAGGAACCCAATGCCAAGACCTCCAGTTCTGGAGAGAAAGCTTCTGACTTAGTCATAGCCATACAACGCCAGAAGGGAAAAGGTAGTTCTTCTTCCAGTGAGAAAAAGGAAGTCCCTGTAGTAGAAGTTACCCCAAAGAGGAGAGTATTTGGCTTTGAATTGCCCAGCATTACCTTCCCATGGGAATCTTCTCAGGGAAAAACTGAGGCCACAGCTACAACAACCACTCACACACAAACTCACAAAGAAGCTAGTAAAACGACCAGCAACAAGAAAACTGATGCGAAATCATCAACCGAAAATTTGGAGCCCAACCTGTTACCAGACAACAGCACCAGCACAAGTGACAAGAAAAAGTCCAAAACATCACCAAAGGAGAACTAACTAGGCCCCATTTTCACACCAAACACAAACTCCTGCACTAGGGTCTCTTTATTGGAAGCAGGCAGTTAGCACACTGACCTCCTCCATTCCCTTGTAATTTAAACTAAAGAAATACTATCACTTTTATAGCACCCATCAAACAACCAAGTTTTTTCCATCTTTTTTACATTTTTCGTTTATTTTGTAGAACCAAACATGACTGAATCAACCCAACCTGCAGAAACCTCAACAGCAACAAGCACAAGTAGTTGTATAACAACCATAGAACAACCATGGAATGGCATCGACGAGGAAACGGTGTGCAACATTCAGAGTTACATTAATACAGTGGCGTCGGTATGTGCCTGATGTGGGGTTGGCTGAGGTAGAAATGCCTGACCAACGAAAACACATTACTTAGGAAAGGGAAGATATTCATTTGAGAGAAATCCAGCAATATCGGGAGCAGAATCGGATTTTGACCGCGAAGGTTAAGTCAGAGTGGAACCCCACAAAACTAAACCATCTATTTTTTGTTTTTCCACTTAGTTGGCTGAAAATCAGAAGGATGCTCTTCAAATGGAAGCTGTAGTCACTTGCCTGCGTGACAAGCTTGACATAAGTTTGTACCACTCACTATTACCCTTAAACTAACTTCTGTAGAAAAACAATTGGTTGCCAGGGAGAGAGCAGCTTCCAATCAACTAAGAGTCTGTTTACAAGGTATTTACCATCTTGAAGACGCAGTAAGATTCACCGTCATCCTTAGATATATTGCGCTCACTTCCCACGCAAACCATGATGTTTGAAAGTGGGCGAACTCACCTACATACCACTGGAGGTGCTAAAGCACTCCCTCTTATTTTTGCCAAGTCGTTTGTTGATATCCCGAGGATTACAGCGTGGGTCACGAACATGGGCACTTCGACAATCCACAAGATTCCTCAATCCTCAATAACCAATATAACTCGAACTGGGTTCCAAGTGACTCCTGGTTCTGACTGGGTACAGTTATTAAAGCCGACTAATATTCAATGCATTTAGGAATCTGAGTTTCATGTGGACTGGTTGGCATTTGCACCACCTGTTGTTGATAGTAAAGTTGCAGGACTCATACAATTGGTCGAAGCTTCTCCACCTAGTCTTACCCCTGAACTGGAGCGAAATACTTCCCATTGCATTGCCCACGGGGGAGTAAATCAAGCAGATATAACTGGGACTACCCTTCTACATGCTGCCTGGTACCCCACTGTTCCCATGTCAAACTAACACTTCTCCAGTCATTCGGGGAATATGCCACTTGTGAAGTGGTTACTGGGTAAAGGAGCAAATTTAGAAAGCCCTGACAAGCATGGATGGACACCTCTTCTCTCTGCTCTTAGTAACGGACATACTGATGTACCTTCAACCTTCACATCCAATACTCCTTTCAGGGCACTGATCATCTATCTCAGATTGCTCTTCTATTGCTACAGAAAGGAGCAGATCCCTCTGTAACGTCTGATGAAGGGACTCATTCCCTGCATTACATGTGCAAATTGAAGTCCATTTCTGGGTCCCCAAGTACTCCAAATGAAAGTTATCGTACTGTGTTCAAGATGCTTTATAAATCCGGTGTTGATCCTAAAGCCGCTTCAAGCAGTGGTATTTTTTTCCCCCTAATCTGACAACAGTTGTCACCGAGAATAAGGGGACCACTGCCTGCTACTTGCGGCAAAGACAGGCAATTTAGTGGCATTGGGGGAACTTCTGGAAATTTGCCAAATGAATCCAAATACCTTTGACTCCCGTGGCTTATCTCCATTGCACATTGCTGTATGCACACACAACTTTGATATGGCCAAAATACTTCTGGTAAGCCACTATTTTCCCCTTCTTTTTAACTTTTTAATTTAGGCTAATGGAGCCAATCCCACTGTGCGTACAAATTACCCAAAGGTAGGAATTATAAACACTAGTTTAGATACAAAGTTCTGTTGGAATCCCACTTGATATGGTGATGCAAACGGGACTTCCGGAGTGGATTGACGCTTTCCAAAAGGCTACACAGGTCCCAGAATCCCTTTTTTCACACCCAATTTCTAAGTGGCTTATTACTGACAATCAAACAAAAAAAAAGACTCTTCTCATTCCCGCCTATACGGTAACGGAAATACTTTCCCTCCTCCCCCCAAGAGACCTATATAGGTGTAGAAGAGTTTGCAAGGTTAGAACTACTTTGTAATTCCCGTGTAAGATATTCCCAAGGATTTCCGCGCTATTGTTGACGAAATTGTTGCACGCCCTAGCTACTGGACCGCTTTGCACCTCTCAAAAGAATGTTTTGTAAACTCTGCTGTAGTCTACCATCAATTTTCATCTGGATTGGAAGATTTCATAATCCCAAAGAGTACAGCACCAACTACCCCAGCAATGCGGGCCGATGGGACCTACATCCCAGACTATGACTATTTCATCAAAATAGTCATACTTGGTTACCTTCACAGGTTCTTCTAATACAATCAACCGACCATATTTTAGGTGATAGAAACGTGGGCAAGAAAGGTTTGATTGAAGGTTTCTGTCAAAGCCCCATTTCAGAGGGATCCGAAAATGCTATAACTACTGTTAGATGTAATGGGAAGGTGTGTAGGCATTTTATCTTTCCCAGTGACATTTTGTTCAGGTTGTCAAACTTCAAGGTTATTCCCTTGTGTTGAATTAATTTTTTAAAACGCTGAATAAGTCTGGAAGTACTTTGCCTACGACAGTTTTAGGACTCGCAACATGAGCTATATTTACAGAGGGCTCACTGTGGCCATGCTTTGCTTTGATCTTACGGGTGGGTCATTGTGCTCTCTTCCCAGGACAAAAACTAAACTGCTCTAGACAGAGTATCATTTAGAAACCTTAAGCAGTGGCACATGGAAGTACGGAGATATGCACCTGTCGTACGATATCTCCTCCCTCTCCAAATAATTTAACAGCTCTTCCTGTGTAGACTGTAATGGAACTTCTGGTTGGCATGAAATCTGATTTGCCTGGCCGCGTTATTTCAGCTGAGGAGGTTACATCCTTTTGGACCATTTTTTCTTGTTATCTTTCTGCTCTCTTTATCTTAATGTTGTTCGTAGATAGAAGAATTGTGTGCAGCTATCAAGCGGGACAAAGAGGAGGACTTAGACGGCAAACCCGTACCAGAAGTGTACTATGTGGAAACCAGCAGCAAAATGTCATTCAATGTAAACTTAGCCTTCAAAGTGGCAACACACCTTGGTGTACAAACAAAGGATATCGCAGCTAAGCCACTCACTACGATCAACACCACAACAAAAAAAGACTGTCTCATTTGTTGAGTGGAGGGTAAAAAAAGCATGTTCTTTCTTTGGGGATGTTTTTTTTTTATGGAATGTATTGTTTGAGCTCAAATGAACCCTCAGCCCCTTGTCCTTCCCACGTTCCCTTGATTGTGAAACCTTCATCCCCAAGGGTTCCAGTGTATTCAATCTTATGCCTTCCAAGATATTGCTTTGTGAATTTTACCTTTCCTCCAGCCCAGGTTCCTTGGTTCATGTTAGCTGAAGTTGTGCAGAAAATTGGTACCGTTTATTTCAAACTTGGCAACTTCATCCTCTCCTACACCCCTCAGCGTTCCTCCTTTTGCGACCTCCATCATGCAGTGGAAGTCTGTTTTGGTTCCAAAAAGCTCATATTCACCGTACCACAGTTGCATATGAGCTCCATGAGGAACCATTGGTCCGAGCTTGGTAAGCATTGTTGAATACATGGTCCTGTTCTTTTCAGCCTTTAAGACACGCTTTGGCTTTGGTAGTGCAGGATCCCAGCTGGATTTTGTGTGCTTAGCAAATGCAAAAATAGTGTGAGACGCCACTTACTGGGGAGGGTCGCTAAGAAGCTCTGCCTTGTATAAGAATTTGCCAGTGTTGTCTTTTCCATCTACTTTTCCGGTAAGGGGAACCTCAACAACTTCATTAAGTTGCGTCTCGAGGTTGATGCGTACGTGACCCAAAACGTCATCTGAACTGATCCTATATGTACAGTTTAGTGAGTGGAATGAATATCATTTCCAAGGTAAATATGAACAGAGAAAGAGAGTGAAAAAGAAGCAAAGAAAGAATGCCACGAGTCGAGAATAGCAAAGAATAATAGTTTCTAAGGGGGGATGAACCCAACAGATCATGGTCATAAACAGTAACGTTTATGTCATAGCCCTCGACATTGTCGCTTTCATTCCATTGTGGGTTGAGGTTGTTTTCAATTGGGTGTGTTTGGAAGTGATGCCCAAAATCGTCAGCAATTTTAACGTATCTACAAAAACCCAAAGCGATTGAGCGAGCGATGGGGGAAAAAAAAAGAACTACGGGTCAGAGTTGCCATCAGGGTCAGCGGGGAGCAAAGTCTTGCATCCCACAATCGTTAGTTTGTAATGCGGGTGGCTGCTGCTTGTCCCTGCCATTTTTTGTTTTTTTTTCTCTCTCTTCCGTAAGTTACTGGAAACGTCGTTCCGGGGAAGTCATTTCCCAGAGAAATCTCAAAAAGGTGTGGAAGAACTGAAGGAAGAACCACTATTAAACAATCCTCATTATTGGTACAGCAAAAAGGCGTATGTATAATGATGGTGGTGGAAAAGTGGCAAAATGACTGGCCTGCACTCCTAATTGTTGGAGTGGTATTTACACACCAGTAGACTGGATGAAGGCATCACTAAGGGCCCGAGAGAGTCCCGGGTCATATTCGTCAGGGTTGGAGGCCTCTCTTTCATGTACTTCTTGTGCCAGTTTGTCCCATTTCGTTTTGTAAATGATTAGGGAAAACGAAAGTGCTGTAAGGAAGACAGAAATCTAGAGCAAATACGTTGGGAGTGATTCACAAAGGGTTGGTTAACACACCCCAATTCCAATCCAAAGCCCAAAAATCCCAATTCCAACAACAAAAGCAAGTACGGCACCAATGGGTATTCCTACTACATAAAATGAAGCGAGGTTTCCTAAAGCTCCGATCTTCTGTTTTCCACACCCACGGAGGATTCCCGAACCATATGTTTGTAACCCGTCAAACATAATGAAAGAACAGGACAATAAAAGCAACTGGGAAACCTTTTTTTTTGTTGTTGTTGGGTGAGAAACAAACCCGTAAACGAAGAGAATATGTAATACGAGTTTTATGACATCGGGATCATCGGAAAATATCTTTCCCCACACAGTACGGAGTCCAAGAAGTGCGAGTATTTGGATGACTTCAGCAATTACAGTAATGGCCATTGCTACTCGTGTGACAACCCTAATAAATCTCTGTGTTACTTATACGGGAATTTCCCTTACCTTGCCCTGCTGCCATCGTTTGCACCCAAGCAGTTGCCAATCTGAGTGGATCCTACAGTACTCATTCCAAGTGGAACCTTGTCTTGCTTGTTAGGTTATACCAGTTATGTGTTTTGACAAACCATTAACAAGATGGACAATGTATTCATTCCAACCATATTAGAGGCTAATTGAGTTTTGCCAATTATCCCTACGGGGATAGTGACTATAAGAGATTTCACAAAAGAGGAGTACCAGTGAGTACTGAGACTATTTCGAAACCCCACCTGGAGGAAATCAGTACGAAGTCCACAATCCGGTTAAACGGGAATTACCACTCAGCACACGACATAAGTCCACCAGGTATTCCATAAGATAAAAATGTGGGCCAATTTTTCAAGGCTTCCTTTGAAAATCCTTTCCACATCCTAAGTAAAGAATTAAGCAGGAAGGAAGAAAACAAGTACAAACTTTAAGTGGAGCTTTCTTACAAGGATCCAGATTATTAACATGATAGGCATAGAGATCCATGTTATATCGAGACTAATTGCAGATCCTAACAAACATGAATTCAGCTCTGACGAGAAAAAATGGTAAGCGCACCAATAAATCCAAGATTTAAAACATTGATGAAAATGTAGTTGAAAAGAGCCAAAATTCCAAGGGAGACAAGAGCAATTACCTATTTCCGTCAATCAGGGGTCAGTGGCATCAAACATACCATCATGGGGAATGTGATTCCTTGTGTCTGAAGGGTTCTTTTTAGGGCCTCAAAAAGAAAGTAGAATGGTAAAGCAGGAATGAGTATTTTGACATATTTCGAAGCCATTTTCACAATATCTGGGTCCTTATTTCAAGTGTAAGGTAGTGAGGGGTAGCTTTGTAAAGTGCCTGCTTTGCAAGAATGAGTATATATTCGGCACTGCACCAAAGGCCAATTACTGGGATACAATAGACCCAAAGCATCAAAACCGCTTAGGGAATATCCTAAGGAAAAAAAATATCCTTGAAAGGTCGTACCTCTTTGAAGAATGATCCCGACTCTTCTGCAGTTTCCAGCACCAAATGCTTGGGATCTATTTTTTTTTTTTCAATTGATGCACTGTGAGCTATAAATTAATCAAAATATCACAGGTACGAAAGTGTATCTATGGCCCCGAGAAGTCCAACTCCAAAACTAAATCCACTAACATTTACTACCATCAGGGCAAGGGATGTCGCAGCTGAGCAGTGGAGTTAACATCACTCAAGTAAGGAAGTACGTACCAAGTTCATCCTCTCCTATGTGCCCCACAAATGTAAGGTTGATTGAAGTCAGTATCGTTTGGAATAAGTAGCATAGGCACACAGGCCAGCCCATTTTTAGTGCAATAAAAACTTCTTTGAGAAGCTGGTTTGTTGGGCAACAAAAAAGAAACCGTGTGACATTATCGGCCCTCCGTAACCACCCAGTATGGCTGGCAGCTTTCTCTGCTGCTAACTTACTTGCTGCAGATGCAGCCTCAGCTGCTAGCTGGGCCGGAGGTATGACTTTTGGAGGAGCCATTACTACTTGAGCTGCTTCCAGAACATCGGTGGCAGAAAGAACATCAGGTTCTTCCTCAAAGTGTGGAGTCTTTGCGTCCCGGGGGTTTACGGTAGCAGCAAGAGCATTAGCAGCAGAGGAAGCCATGGCTGCCATTGTTGAAACCTCGTTTAATTCGATTCCTGACAATTCTTTTTGAAGTGGTTCTTCAATAATTCCTGAAACATTGAGGGAAAGCGGGTTTTCAGTATTAAGTGTCTGATTCGTACAATCAGCCTCAGCCTCTTCAGTGATGTTTTGCGGTTCGACTGCTTGTTGGGGAACAGTAGAGTCCGGTGTTGCAGCAACACTCAAATCAGTGGAACTTGTTACAGTGGTTTTTAATATTACAGATGCAGATGTGTGCTTAGCTCTGAGGGGCGTCGTTGTTCTCGTCGTTGTGCTTGTTGTTGACAGAACTTCCGTCTTTGTCGACTCTGGAGTCGTGGTTGTCACCGTGGCAACGGACGCAATGGTGGTGTCGACTGTAAGAGTGTGAATGGCCTTGTTGGAGCCGTGCGTCCTGTGGCTCCTGCTGCTGCCACTGCCACCGCCCCCGGTTTTTGGCGACGGGGGCGGTATCTCGCCCGGGTCAAATGACGACGAGGAGATGGGAGCAAAGGTCGCGGGCGGCGCGTTTTGGCAGTCGGGCGACGTTGCGGGGCGTACTTTTGGGAGGGATGAATTGACGCCGGGATGTTGTGATGCCAAGGAGGTCGTTGGCCTGACATGAACGACCGTCGCGGGCGCACCAGTCCTACGAGGAGAAGAAGAGGAAGAAGCAGCAGAAGAAGAAGTCCAGGCGCCAACGACGGGGAAGCTCCCGCCTCTCGTGTCGACCACGACGTTGGCCACAGGGACGTCGTTCGGAAGCCTCGGCCTTTGTCGGTGTGGCGTGGTTGGTTCCGAGGGCGGTTGTACACGCACGGTGGGGGTTGTTGTTGTAGTAGTAGTGGTAGCAGTCGCTGTAGTAGTGGCAGCTGTTTCATTCCTGTGACCGTGCACATCGCGGAAAGATGACACTTTCCCACCACCACTCATTGAGGTACGGCAACGAGGCGAACGCTTGCGGTGCCAAAGAAAAACAATAACTAAATGATCTTTCACTGCGACTAAAAGAAACAAAGAAATTGTTTCCCTTAGCTGTGTTCGGTCGCCGAGCTGGGAACGATGGCCCAAGTAGGCAATAGCCCAGGGAAAAATTGATTTTCGTGGAAAACCTCAGATCATCGCGGCCGAAAACCTACCAAGCGAAGCCCAGGGAACCCTGTGGAATTTCAAAATTTTCTTTCAGAGTTTGTGGAGTTGGGGTACTTGATAGAGCCAACAGTGTGCCTGCACAAGGAGGTACAACGGACCCGCAAACTAAAAAAAAAGAGTTTGTTGCATGCACTGTTGGACTATTGATATTTAGACAGAGAAGGAGGCATAGAGTGACACAAGAGGTTCTCCACAATGTAAGTGCAATGACTGCGAGATTGACTCGGCAACTTGTTCGTGCTGTTCATCACCCCTCTGGTTTGCACAAAGCCGTAGTAAATCAGGGTGCTTGGTGAGGGCCGCCGTGACGAGTTGTTGAAATGTTTGTGGAAGTTGAGGTAGACACCGGAATAAATTATCCGCGAAGTGCAGTGACGCAGCTATGGGCACCTGTATAGATAGATAGATAGATAGATAGATAGGAAGAGGGTCAGTGTTTCGCAGAATCTAAAAGGGGATGAGGGGAAGTGTACATGCTGGCATGTCCCGAGGCCTATATCTCCGTGTCCGACCAGATGGAATTGCCGCAGCAGATATGCTACCTGGTGAATGCACATTGTTGCTATGCATACTAGCTCCCGCTGGGTGGAAGGCGGGGATGTGGCAGTGGAGGAGCTTGAAGTTGAGGTTGCGGTGTTGGTTAGAGAGTCATTTACAAGTACAGTAGAGGCATCAGCTGTAATTTTGGTCACCAGCCAATGCATATCTGAATATCTTTCAGGAACCTGGTACAGATCAGGTTTAGATTTATAATGTGAGGGGTATATACTGACTGCAATTACAAATGGAATAATGTCACAGGTAATAACGTCTAGTGTGGTAATTGAGTCTGGGGAAGATTTTGCATTCCAGTATGATGATATTATACACAGTAATGTCAAGAAAAACTTGGAGTTTTTACTTAATGGCTTTTGAAGTTAGGAAAACTATGTGGACTTGGGTGCATTGAACCTGCATAAAACAAGAAAATCGTGGTATAAGGGTACCAGTTGCATCTGCTGTGACTATATTACCGAGTGATTGATTGCTATCTTTGATTTGCATGTCCACATAACTCTTGATTAACCTCTCAAACAGTATTGGTGTACAAACGCGTAATCTTCCTTTTGATTAGTATATTACCACCCAGTTCCCCTCCTGTGATGTACTGGCTTACAATTCCACAAGGGAAGGCAGCGGTATAGACTCCACTATTGACAGTGCCAGTGCAGTGGTTTGTGCCTCATTCGCCGTGAGAACTGCCTGGAGTGCTTCATCGTCTGTACATGGGATGGGAGTAAATGAAAGGAACTCGACACACAGCTATAGCAAATAAAACAAATCCACCCCGGACCATAGAAAAAAGCTCGCCAGCATGATTCCGGAGGGCACGCCAAAATCAATTCAGCCAAAATTGTCATTTGGTTCGTTTCAGTGTCCGCAGCCCCGCTCCCCCCCGAAACACCACCACCACCCGGCGTCCCATAATTACCCCAGGAAGCAGAAGACGCCGAAGGCGATGCGTGTGAGGGGGAGGAGAGGCCCTGGGGTCCCGCGGCGGACTTGGAGCGGGCGCCGCATGTGGGGGCGGAGGAGGCGGAAGAAGAAGCAGAAGACGCGGAGGCGGAGGCGGAGGCGTAGGGCAGAGCGGCGGGGGTGGCGCACGGGGGCGCGGAGGCGCAGTTCACCGCGTCCGAGGCGGCCGCGGCGGCGTCGTCGTCGTCGCAGTCGTTGAGGAAATCGTCGTCGACACCGGGGGGGCCCCCGCCCGACGCGAGGCACTGCTCGATTGCGTCGAGGAGTTGTGCTGGTGTCGGGCGAACGTCAATATCCATTTTGATTATGTGAAAGGTGTTACGCAGAAGGTCGAGAGGCTTATTTCTGCAGCCCCAACACACTAACCTACCGACGAAGAAAAGCTTGTTACTGGAGGTTGTTTGGCCCAAACATATGGCAGAAGAAAAAAAACGCCAGACCTATCCTGCGACGACGGTAAAAGTTCGGGTGTTGATGCAGCCATTAATGGCTGAATAAAATAATCAACAGACCGGAACGCCGTCATTTTCGTTATCGTCGCTCAGCCATTTCTTTCGACTTCTCAGTAGAATTAGCCGAAAGAGCAGATTCTCCGAGACTCTCGGAGCAGATGGGGTTTTTGATTAATAATCGTTATATCCACCCGATCTTCACTCTTCTCGAGAAAAAAAAAACGTCTGTTTTGGGGCCGGGTTTCTGGCGTTTTTATCAGCTTTTTTCCAGTGCGCAGTTGCACATCTCGTGCTTATATAGATGATCGGAAAAACCACGACAAAACAAGAAAGAAACAAGCGAACAACAAACCGAATACTGACAGCTATGTCGCCACTATATATTCTGTTCCTTGTAGTGCTTATTTGCTGCATTATTTTGGTACAGTTAACTCCTTTTATTTGTCTGGTAATACTGTGCAGGAGGTTGATGCTTCTCGTCAGGCAAGTCCAATGGCCACTAGGCAGATGCACTCCCCTAAGTGGATGCATTCCCCAAAGTGGATGCATTCACCCAAGTGGGTCAGCAAGGCCGCCACCAGGCAGATGCACTCCCCGAAGTGGATGCATTCCCCAAAGTGGGCCAACAAGGCCGCCACCAGGCAGATGCACTCCCCGAAGTGGATGCATTCCCCGAAGTGGTCTAGCGCCAATGAAGAATAGCTCATTGGGGATTCCGAGAAGTCACTGGAAAAAACCACACACGGGGAAAATCTTTTAAATCGTACTTTTCGTTGATGAAGTTGTTTTCCCCGCAATCAAAAGCCCGTTCCTTTCGTTGTTGAGTTGAGGTCGATTATACCTGCAGCTTTGCAGTGAGGAGTCCACTTGAAACTCTAATCTAAGGAGGAGTGAGCTCAAGAGGCTTGCTTGCTACCGCAACGTATCTCCCAGCAAAGATTTGGTACCTTTGTGAACAAAGTGATGTTGCCGATTGGGGCAATCCCGTAACGGAACTTGTAACTTCTTCGTAAAATTCAATCGGCATTTCCCCCCCATTTAAAGCTAAAGCAAAAAGCCACAAAACAGTCACAACAAAAAAAAAACCCGTGAGCTTGTTACCACAAACATAGAGTGAAAGAGATGGTGTCATCATTGCAAGATTGCAAGTCAGTACTACGCAAGTTGCTCAACGTTGCCATTCTGTGGACTTGTGGTGCCGGATGGCTGAAATGTGGCGCACAACCGTTATTAACTGCCACTGATTTAATTGTAGGACAAGGGTAAGTGTTTCTTCAAACTCATGGGTCGATTATGGTTTTTTTTCAGCCTGTCACCCAGGCTGCTTGTTTGTTTTTGTGTTCTGTGTTATTAAGTAAGGTAATTCTTACAATACTGTAGCTACCCAGCAGAGATGCATAACACGTGGACTGCTGATAATTTTCAAATCGGCATGCAGCGAATCCCACCCACTAAAATTGGAGCTCGTGCTGTTCTCATGATGCATGGCGTGTTCACCAACGCCGGCTGCTGGGTCGCTAACTTTCCTTTTAATGTTTGTCTCTTCTGTTCTGCTCGTCCCTTTGCTTAACTTGTTACTGGCAGGACCTAGCTTTCATGCTTCATGACGCGGGTTGGGACGTCTGGTTGGCAAATTTCAGGGGAACTGTGTATTCCTACTATAATGCGAATTACACTGCCGATGAAGAAAAATTCTGGGAGTGGAGGTTTCGACCCTCAATTAATTTCTAGCATTCATTATTGGGTCTCTAGCTGGCCTGAAATGGGAACGTATGATGTTCCAGCTATGATTGATTACGTGCTCGATTACACAGGGCATGACCAACTTACTGTTGTATGTCACAGTGAAGGCTGCGCCAATTCTTTGGTTGCTCTCAGCACACTTCCGGATTATGCAGCGAAGGTGGGATTCTATATGGCTTTAGGTATGGATAGCTTACTAGTGGAAATCGTGGAACTAATTGCCTCTCTTTCCAGCTCCGGCGGTTTATGTGGGTCACACAACAAGTTTACCTGCTGTCATTGGCCTTAAATTGGACCTGGGGAATTGGTTATATGATCATAACATATGGCACATGAAGGGCCTAAATAAGCTTGAAGGTGAACTTTATGTTTCCTGTTAAGTTCGTTAACTAGTTGCAGAAATATTGTTATCTGATTTTTGCGTATCTTACCCTGAGGTCTGTGCTATGACTATGGAGGTATACATTCCTTGTCCTTACATAGGCTGGTCCCAAAAATTCTTTAGGTGATAATGGGTTGGGATATGAGCAACTGTAATGCTACTCGTATGCCAGTTTATTTGGAGCTGACAGACAGCACATCTACACGAAATCTGCAACATGGCTTTGAAGCCATGGCTACAAATCTCTTTGCTTATTATGATTACAACGATGTACACGTACTTTTGTGACTTTTTCAATACTCACATTTCTGCCAGAATGCTACGAACATTCAGCACTACGGGGACCCCGAGCCACCACTTATCCCCTTGTGGAATATAAAGAACAAGATGGCGTTGTATTATGGAGGCCATGATACTCTTGTCACTGCCTATGATATTGTCAACTCCCTTATTCCGTCCCTTTCTGGTGTAGAGTATGTTATACCGCCCACTGAAATTCCCATGTGGAACCATGGTACACCCAATTTTAGCCCACTTCCTTCCACAGCACTAATTTTTTCCCGTACAGCTGATTTTGTGTTCTCCATGGATGGAACCTGGTACACACAAATGCTGGACGTACTTAACACCTTTGGTGTCTAAAAACCCATATACCAAAGTTCTCCACAACAAAAAAAAAAGTAATGAAAGGCCAAGAGCCTGCTTCCCTTGAAAGTTTGACTGTTTGTTATCGATGGCCCTTTTCTCCACAAATCCCAATCAGACTGAGCGAACAGATACCAGATACAAAGAAAAATTAAATCATGACAACAACGCCAATAACCAAACCCCAAAGGCAAGGCAGGCAATGCGGGCGTCGCCGCTGGCCGTTCGCAGCGGGCGCGTCGTGACGGTGCAGGAGATCGTGGGGCGCGAGGGCTGCGGGCCCGGGGACAGCGTCCGGGTGACCGGGAGGCTGCGGGAGATCCTGGCGTCGCGCAACGTGGCGGTGGTCGAGGACCCCTCGGCCGCGGACCTGTGCCTCTCCGTGGGCCTCGCCCAGATCGGCGCCCTGAGGGCGTCCCCCAACGAGCTCGTGCAGGTCATTGGTGAGCTGAGGGAGGACGAGGAGGTAGTAGACAAGGGCAATGTTGGTGATGGTGATGGTGGTGGTGATGGCAGCGGTGGCAATGGGACAGCAACAACAAGGACTACTAACAGAAAGAAGCTGCTGCTGGTTGCGCGTGTTGTGAGGAGCGTGGAGGGGCTCGACGTGGATCTGTACACCAAGGTTCTTCACCTGCGCCGAAAGTTCCTCGACGACATGGCACAAAAGAGGACCTGACTGGGCGGAGTGGACAACCAAAACCAAAAAGCCACCGCAGCACACCAGCAGCCGCGTCGAAAAGAACCACCTTTGTCTGTCTGTGTTGCGACGCCTTCCTCAGTCTCACAGTCTCTTTTTCCTTAAGATTTGCGCGAAAACAAACTGCCACCGAAACTGGCAGGTAAAAGAAAAAAACACAAGCACAGAAAACATTAAAAAACCATAAAACACGCAAGGATGTCGCGCGGGCACCAGGACCCACACTTAGCGGCGATATTGAGTTTACCACTGCGCCTCAAGAAGGAGATCTTGGCTGCTTCGAAGGTCAAACTGGATGAGAAAATGACAGAGGTCGAGATCGTGGACAACATTCGGCAGCAAATCGTGCACATCGGCACGACGTACCTCTGCTCTAATATGCCGAAGGAGCACATGGCATCGGTGGTCGTTTTCGACGACAGCCGGAGGTACTCCACGAAGGCGGCTTACGCACGGTTTCTTGTTGGCGACGTAGAGCACGTGGGATTGACTGTAGTACCCTTGCTTTTTGATTTACCGTTTCACCACAACTCAAGAAATACCTTGCACACGTTGAGGACGACAAACTGGAATTGTTCACGGAAGCCCTCGGAATGAACGAGTACACTGCCCTCAAAACGACAGTTCCTCCCTCACCAACTATAGGACTGAAGACAAATCCCCTGATGCCGTTCGGCAACTCATTGCAGAGGAAATTATCGCCCGTGGAATTGAAAACTTTATGCGAACTGTGCACTTCAACTACCTCAATTAGCCCTAATTCTAAACACAGTGTGATCACGTACTTCTTCGTAAATGCGCTAAGGCTATGGATATACCTATAACAAAGCATCACACAAAGCAACAGATACTTGATGCTATGGCCACAGGAGAGGTGACCCTGTCATTCTCCTTATTCTACAAATAAACCCTGCAATGGCAGTTAGTAGAGCCAGAAAAGAAGCCCAAGCTGCATATCAGCAAATCGAAACCCCCAATCAACGAAGATATTACTCCACAGGACCTTTTTCAACATTATACTACAGGTTTACATTCAACATATAACGTATAAACCCTTACCTTAAAAAGAGGAATTGAGGAAGTGGTGTAGAACTCATAAAGTCAAGTCGTATGGGAAAAAAGCAAATGTGATCAGTAGAATTATTGCATTTTACAAAGGTGATAAGTCTTGTACGGAAAAGAAAAAGAAAGTGTCAAGGAAAAAGAAGGCAAAGAAGGTGGATGAGGATGATGATGAAGAGAAGGAAAAGGATGCGCCTGAGGAGTTAGAGCCACTGGAGCCTATGGAATCAAGCACCACAAGCGTAACTTCTACAACTTCATCTAAGCCGGAAGCACCCAAACCATCATCCAAACCGGACGCACCCAAAGCAGACGCACCAGAGCCGAAATCCAAAGACAAGCACCCTGCAGAGGAAGTGCCTGCGCCAAAGCCTACCACAGCTGCCAAGGAAAAGCCCGCAACAGAAAAAGCCAAGCCGAAAAGCACAGGTGAGGAAGAAGAGATTGAAGAAGAGCCACCCAAATCAAAGTCCAAGAAGAAGCACCACAAGGCACATTCCTCTGAAGAAGAATCTGGGGAAAAGCCAGCCCACACCCACAAAAAGAAGGACAAGTCAGACAAGTCATCCAAGAAAGACAAGTCAGACAAGAAAGACAAGCCAGACAAATCCGACAAGTCAGACAAGAAAGACAAACCAGACAAGTCCGACAAGTCAGACAAGCCATCCAAGAAGGACAAGACCAAATCCACCAAGACAACTGACAAGGAGGCCGGGAAGAAACGTTCCAAGGACAAGTCAAAGGCGAAATCGAGTGAGGAGGAATCCAGTGACGGTGGCAAAGCCAAATCCCCTTCACGCAAGCGCGGCAAGGCAGACGGCAAGAGCAAGAAGACCTGAGAACAGGCAAAGAAAGGTTTCCTGCCTCTTTTTCTCGTACAATACACCCACATACCCAAAACAAAACAAAAAAAAAGGGAGGTTTCCCCCCCACACAAATAAAATCTTTTGTGTTGTGAGCCCGGCTCGTGTGTCATTACGCCAATCGATTAGACCTTTACAAACAAAACATCATTTTCAAAAAAAAAAAAACAGCCAGTACAAAACGGAGGGTGCAGGGAAGACAGCGGGGATACGCGACACGTTGGGGTTTGTGTGTGGTGTGCTGGTTCAGCTGGGTGTGTCTGCGGGACTAAATGAGGAGGTGATGAGGATAGCGAAATTCGACACCAATGTGCCGAAGGCGGTGGGTAGACTGCGATGCTACGCACCTTTGTACCACTTTGGAGAGTAAGAATGCTTTGTTTAGGTACACAAGTTGTGGCGGGCCTTGCATGACTTGATAATATTGGTTCTGAGCGACTTTGCCCCCACCCCCCAGGAGATGGCGCGGCTGTGGTTTTCACATCCCGAACTCTCACAGATTTCCTCTTTTGATGAAGGTAACTTCTCAGCCATACACACTAAACGGTGGTTTGAAACAATTCATCTCAGCTGTAGAAACTCCTGAACAGGATTCAGAAAGCACTTCCAACACACTCCAATTAAAGGAACAGGCCAAACTCTCCGTTGTTAGAATGGTCCAATATCACTTAGCTCAGTGGAATTGCCCTTACTCAGAGACCTTTTCACATGCATATTTTAATACCACAAGTGCAAGGTATGTAAGACCCTCTAGAGGGAACTCTACTGATTCTAATAACATATCAAGTTTCTTTTTCTTTTTCCTCTCCCCTGTCAAAACGCCAACAAAGGCTTCTATTACTAGCACTTGTGTGGGTTATCAAGTTTGGCAAGGTTTTTGATAACTACAAAAGAAAGCAACAAGAAATATTGTACACCCAGGCTAAGGTACATTGATTCTCGTTTGAATCCAGAACTGATTACATACTAGTTGCCAGTTCCCCCTTTATCATTGGGCACTGTAACTCAGGACAACATGTTAAAAATCAAAAGAGTGTCTCAGTTTTGCAGTTCCCCTGTATGATACTGGTTTGTTATATCATTTCTTATTCCCGTAGACAACAGCTAGCCATGATGCATGGTTTGCTGTGCAAGCTGAGTGCTCCAGACTGAATCTTTGTTTGCGCGATATTTCTTCAGTCATTTCTGCTGGTTGTCATGTGAATTCCCCCTCCTTTCCACAGTGGGTAATTTGTTGTTTGTAGCAATGCAAATTTCTTAAGCAATATCTGACTCATATGCAGTTACGAGCATATGATTGCACAGGCACACCAGAAGACTCTGCACAGTCATAAGATTCTCTTTGAAAAGATGCAGGATATTCTCAATCTCATTGACTACCATGAAGTACTGTTCTTTAAATGGATTGTAGGGTCAGCTCAAACCAACAACTTGCATAACGTTCCTTTTAGGATAGTGTTTACAAACTTCACGTGGGAGAGGCCTCTGAGCCTCCACAGTCAACTCAACTACGACACCCTATTCAAGTAGTTAGGAGTGACATTATATCACCGGAATCGTAGGCTCTTAGTCCTTTCAACTCCCAAAGTAAATTTTTCTTTAGAAATTTGGAGATTGAAGCCTCCCGCATACTCGAGTTTCTAGAGTCGAGTTGGTTCGTGTTTCTGGAAAGCATCCCTATGTACTAATACTTACACAGGGAATCTGTAGAACAGCAGTGCCCCGACGAGAACCAGCAGTACCTTTCTAAGCTACGCCTCGTTGACAAAGAAATCAACCAAGAGATGCACTCCTTTGAGGACACACTCCACCGAGCAGATAGCTCCCCCAGGCCACCATCACACACCACCCCAGAACCCCCTCACACATACAGTAGCACAACCAAGCCCGGACTTGAGCCGGAGCCGCCTCCTCCACCAATTCTGACATTCACACAAGCCGCACCCCCACCACGTAGTAGTAGCACCGCGCTCAGCACCGCACCAGTTTCACAACCTCCCACAATTCCCGTCGAACTTATACTCCACAACATCAGTGTGTACACCCAACTCAACAAAACGGAGCTATCAGCCAACCGCTCACAAAATTTCAATGCTGTGTCTTCCATTCTCGCAAATTTGGAGGGATCTGGGACGATAAATGTACACAAGCTCCTGGCACCACAAGAGCCTTAAGGCCATTCACTGACTTTCCTTCCTATTTTCTGTTACCGTAATAAAAATAGCCGTCATTTCTTGCAATACTGTTGTTCAGCAGTAATTCAATTTGACAGTTTTCCCAGGATAGCACTGAGGATGACATCCGAGATCAGCACCAACACGGTGCGGAGATAACAGTATCTGACTCGCCAAAATCTCCAGAGTAGTATGTAGCCTTACTTAGCTCGAAACATCTAACCTACGATTTTCCCGAGATACAGAAAGTGTCGTAACGCATGTACGTCGTAGCCTCCGCAACCAAATACTGGGGAAGCACCACCACCGCCCAGGGTGACTGTTGGGAGCCAGACGAGAGGCTCTTGGCGTTGCGAGGCCTACAACGTGCTGCTGTGGGGGTGGCTACGTACAATTGTGGGTCCTTAACGTAGAATTAACTGCGTGCGTCGCAACGCCATCCCACAATCCTGGCACATGTCTCGGCCCATTCCTGTGCATTTGCCTCACCCAACCTTTGCGTCCACTTGATAGCTGTATGACTGCGTGCATACATAACAATTCCAAAAAACTTATATTATTATCTTATTTGCAGGGTGCAAGAACTCGATGCAGACAAGGAAGAATGAACAATGTGCTCAAAACAGCGGCAAATTGCATGCCAGCATAAAATAGAATGATGCGGAAATTTCCACAAAACGCCTAGAATAAAAATGGGTATGCTTGAACTTCATGAGTACAAGTGTACTTACTTTTGAAAGAAATCTTGCTTGCCCTTGCAGACTGAGACTGAGATGAGAGACTGAACTGAACTGAACTGAACTGAACTGAACCTGAAGTCTGAACTGAACTGAACTGAACTGAACTGAACTGAACTGAACTGAACTGAACTGAACCTGAAGTCTGAACTGGGGGAGTTGATGATGCCAATGGGGCTGCTGATGATGCCTGATGCGTGGTGTGGGTGTGAGGAGCAACTGTACGATTCAGGGGTCAGAAGCAACCCCTTTAAGCGCTGGGCTCCCCACGAGCCCAATCTTCCACAAGCCAACTAGTAGGACCAGGGTGACAGCAATATTTGATTGAAGCGGGTGATGGCTGTAGGGGAAGTGTGGCCGGTGATGCGGGCGTGTGGCACTACATGATACATCGGTACGCAGTGTAGGCCTTTGGTTTGTTGGTTTTTTTGACTACCCGCTTTTTTTGGGAAAGCTTCATCAAAAATTTCGCTGGGAAAAATTTTCGTTTTTTATTTTTATTGTTTGGGAAGCTCTCGCTCTGTTTTTGTGGCAATTCTATTCGCGACATTATCATAGGCAGGTCTGGTGTCTATTTTATTCTCTCAACTGTTGAACATGGGGGGTGGAGGATCAATTCGTGGAAAATCACTTGGTATCCTTCCAAAAAAAAGTACCAAAGGGTGTGTGCTGGTATTCCTCCATTTTCGCGTACTTCGATCCTGTCACTTCTCGTGCGAACGTAGCTCCCCTCGCTACGAGCACAATAGTATTTGCCGTGACGTTCGAGCTTTATGATTCAAAAACACATTTTGGTGACACAATACAGCTGTACACTGCGAAGTTTAGAAAAATACAAACTCACGACATGGAAAGAAAAGGGGATAAAGGTTTTGTTGTTGTTCCCTAACCTGGCAAGAGTCAGGGTGTGGTTTACTAATTTAGCAGATGGGCCAGGCCCACTACCAACAACGAGTTACCGTTGTCGGCTGGGATTTGGCTTTTTGGGGGGTTGTGTGGAGTTATGGGATATGCAATAAAGGGGTTGGGTTGGCTAGGGGTTTGGCTTCTTCGCCCACCCCATTCTTCAATGGGGTGGGGAATTGCATACTGTCCTATCCCCCGGCCATATGGCCGCCTTCAGAAGCACAGCATGAGCCCCTGGTTGTGTTGTTGGGGGGAGGGTGTGGCTGAACAGGGGGTCATGAGGGCTGTGGTGCGTTGATTGCGCATCATTTGTAGGTGCAAGGCTGCAGCTTCCTGCATCGCTTGCTCTTGGTGCTCAGACACCCAGTGGGAGGCCAGTTCCGGGTGGGAGAACTGTTGTTGTGGGGGGTACTGGTTGACAGCTGATGTGCGGGGTGCTTTGTACGAGTTGACTGTGGCGTGAGTCACAGCAGGATGAGAGCGCTTGATTCGCTGTGGGTTGCCCTGCTGCTGGTCCACTTGTGGAGGTGGAGTAGCGCAGCGAGGAGGGGACGTAAAAGAAGGAGTAACAACAGGGTGGACTTGGTACTGGGAGCAATCCTTGTACGCGCAAGTCATTTCCTGTGGGGATACTGAGGATCCAGTGCACAGAGGACCGGATGAAGTAGAGGAAGGTTTTACTGTAGCCGTGACCACTTCCACAGTGGTTACTTGAAGTCGAGGAGATGGGGGTGGGGCTGGTGTGCTAGAAGGAGAAGGGGAGCCAGGAGGGGTTGTGCACTCCATGCCCTGGTTGGGTTCTTGGGTGGGCAGACCTGTGTACCTATTAGTCTGGGGTGTTACGGGTATAAGATGAAACCTGTGATGGCTGTTACAGCATCATCATACTGAGCAAAGCTCTCGGGGGTTATGTAAAGATCGAACTGGACCATCTTGAGTTGAGCTAGTTCCAAAGCGTTCATCTCGAGCATAGAAACTCCTCCAACTTTGGCGTAGAACTTGTTGGAGAAGAAACTGTCCTCGTAAAATTTCAAGGCCGTTACTAAACTGACACAATGGTCAGTGCGAGTAAGGCTAAGGTTGCCAAAACTCACCACGAAAGAAGTAACCGGTGAGCATTTTTCTCGGTAAGGAAGAACAAGGGGTTCTTCTCGAGAATACGGTCGATAAAGACCAAAGCGGCTACCATAGTTATTCGGCTACACCCACTATACTGCTCTAGTCTGTGAGTAGGGGAATAAAGTTAAAAGCGAGAAACATCGCGATACTAGCGATACCGTTTTACGTAAGCCTCCAGAGTAATTCCTGGTACTCGTACAGCTTCAAAGGCGGTGTTTTGGGGGGGACTCGATTGTACGAAGGGTCTTTGAGCCTCGATAAGACGTGTCAATAGACGCGAGATCTGGACGTATATAGGTGACTCCATGGATCGTTTGACTTGTGACGCTCGAGGATCGTGGTCAGCCCCCCTTCGGGTTTTTTTTATTTGTTTTAAGGTTTAAAAACCTTGTTCTTTGTGTAGTGTTTTTTTTTTTCAAAAAAAGGAGTTAGATGCACCGATTGTTGGTATTTTAAGGCAGCGGTTGCTTTTTACCATTCTTTTTTGAGAAAGCCCATTATTTAAGTTTTCCCTTCTTGTGAATCCTGATAAGCGGCAACATCAACTAAGAACTCAGGGCGAAATCCACCCCAGAATGTTCAAAAATCAAGTTTTTTGCTATGAGTTAGCCACCATCTTAGGACGGTGGCGAATTGTCATTACTTTTAAGGCAGGCTCCACAAACGGGTTTGGTCTAGGATATTCAGAGGATTTTTTTTTTGGTGGGGTTGTTGATGATCATGCACGTATGCTGGAACGGACAAACAAGTACGGAGGAAACATGAATGTTGGCTCTTCTTAGGATGCGTTCTTGCTATGTGAGTGCAAGTAATCTTACCATGGCGTGTCAGAAGGAAAATGAAAGGGAAGGTTTGTTGCACTGCAGTTGGGGTGGGAGTAATTGAAGCTCTTCCAACCAACAAGAAAGGAGTTGTTCGGGGTTCATCACCACTTGTATGTTGCCGGTGAGTTTGCAGGTTTTATTTTGTCAATTAAGTACTATTTCACACAGGGCCCATTTGAAAAAGCACAATATGCTGATGGCTCTCCTTCAAATGCATTCAGTGCCCCAGGCCACACTTCCGCATTCCTCATTTATCACTCATATTACAGCGGGAAAATTGACATGTCTCCACCACAGCTGGTCAACAAGAACCACGTGCCCAGGAGTGAAACTCCAGGATACTGGCCTGTTGTAAGCGGTCGGTCCGGCACCCCCAACGTATGATTCCCAGCCTACTCACACATTTTCAGGCCCAGCCAAAGGCCCTTCATCTGTATTCCCGTTCCCCCTTTATTTCTCTGCCATACTTAGTTGATATCCTCTAACGAAAGATTGGGAACTAATGCACCCTAATTACCATTGACTTAGTA
Organism: Pelomyxa schiedti; assembly: GCA_020536535.1. NCBI lineage: Eukaryota > Evosea > Pelobiontida > Pelomyxidae > Pelomyxa > Pelomyxa schiedti. The sequence goes on along the minus strand of JAHLWZ010000277.1, from coordinate 112,907 downwards.
GGGTCCGCTGACGGCATAATCTGTACAAGTGGATGCAGTTGTCAGTACAATGTTCATTACGGCCTAGTGTTCTGGAATGACAGTAACCTTAGAGAGTGTCAGCAAGCACTTATCGTTCTTATCACTGAACTGGATAATACTACCAAAAAAAAAAAAAAAAAAAAAAGGGCCAAGACACTCGACAAAATGGCGGTGCATACCTGTTTCATTTCTTTCACGGTACAGAGGCATACTACCGGCACAGCCGCACCACAAACCCCAACCCCTCGCCATCGACCACGCGCGGACGGCGTAGCACCAGCGATTTTTCAATGCCACAACTACAAAGTAGCAGCTCGCGCGTGATGCATCGCCTAAGGAGGCCCTCTCCTTCCTCCCTGCCATCCCACTCTTCGCGGCCCACTAAGGCCAGCCTTTTTTTTTTGGTTTTCGAAGCTTTTTTTTTTTTTCCTTTTTTTTTTATTCAGGCGGTGTTGACGAGGATGAACAGGTACCAGGTGGTGTTGTACTCGTGCATGTTGGTGTTGTTCGTGTGGTACATCACCTTGAGTCCACCTCCGAGGCCCAAACGACCGCCTCCTCCCGTCGAATTTCAGCACCGTATGCCAACCGCACTTGTATATTTTGTAATGCCCCACACTGTTAGTTGGTAATTCACATGAATAAAACCAACAGCGTCTGTTGGGTTGAGGGAAGGGGGTGGTGTGACCATGCGAGTTTTTGAACCCAAGATGAATTCACAAACACCTTGGCGGGCGAGGCCTCCTGAGGCCCTCTATGGTACTACTTTTTCTCTTCAAAAAACTGGCAATATTGTTTCTGGCAGAGAGCGCTCAGGTATTCTTTTATGTGGAACTTTCTGGAAAAGTCACCCACCAAGTCAAATGCAGCAATGGCGTGGGGTTCTAAAGAGCGCATTTCTGGAAGTGGAATTAGCTGGACTCGGCTTCGAATATATTCGGCAGCACAATATCCAGCAGTGATGCAAGCTTACAGTGCAGGTTACTTGGAAGGCAAGCTCCCAAAAATCTCTAGCTACAAATTATTATAAGTATAAATCATTCACAAATGAACCGTTCCTCCAGGTTTCCTCACCTGGCCTGAAATTAGCTCCTTTGCTACAAACTCCTATGAGAAGGTAACAACAGTTATACCGATTTAACTTCAATACTGAATGGAAGAAGATAATGTCTGCCGTTATGGAGAAAGGGAATCACACACTGGCAATCATTGAAGATAAATGGCAAAGTCTGAGTAATTCCTGCAATCGCTCATTAGATACAACAGTGTGTGCTTTGAGGAATCCCTTTGGGCTGACTTGTTTAGGAGTGTCTTGTCTGGTGGCAGGTTCGCGGCTTAGGGGATGGCTACGGGTCCGTCGAGCAAGCACCACATGTATTATTGGTTTATTATACTCAAAATTTTCATTTTGTAAAAGATAGATCTACTCAGCATTTTATTTATGAATTCGTATGAGGATTTGATGCATTTGTCAGGCACTGGACAATGGACCAATGACGTTCATTCAATTTTTATGAAAGTTGCAATCACTCAAGCTTTTTTCCCTCCACTCAACATTTCAGAAAACAGAATCTGATGTTCTTGCTTCCTTTCTCAGCAGCAGTATCACTGACTCTAAGAGTTCAACAAGACTCGCAAAAACTTATAAACTTCCATATGTCCTTTTCCTCGAAAGGTAAAGTTGTTCTTACCTTTGGCAGACAGGGGCAGATTTTGAGTTTACCTGCCTTTCGTATGCCGGGATTATTTCTAGTCCAGATTCATTTTACGCTACTTCCAAGTACGTGACTTATTATCTTCAACTGAATAATAAGCCTCCCTCACAGTAATCTATTTATCTTCCGGATGCCACCTGAAATCTTTTTTGATTTGGCTCCCCCCGAAAACGGGGTTTCTACCCATAGCCGGCTATCGCTCTTAAGAACTTTACCTGCGTTGTGGTTGTCTCACTCATTATCTGAGTGGGCATCACTATATATCCCAAGTGACGAGGATTTGATACCCCCAGCAAAAGTATTCCCAAATGCCCTCCAAGTCTTTTATGACAGGTGATAGTGGATTGTACTGGACTACAATGACATTGACAATCCGATCGTAGGAGTAGTAGATGAACAGTGGAGAGAATCCGTGTTTTCTACTCTTACCACTTCGTTACGCGCGGGAATTTACTTCCATGTCCACCCACATTCACTAAGCCACCACCCGCTTGAAGTTCCAGAGGCTTTCTCCGACTCAAGCACACTGGAGGAACTAGAGGGCAAAGCACAGGAAATTGTTGAAATACTAGTGCAGAACGAAGGCACCCCCGCTTTGGATTTCTTGGTACACTTCCCCTGTTGGTTGTTTTGTTTGTTAAGCATTTCTCTTCTAGTTACTCTCAGGTAAACCCCGGGAGTACAGAGATAGGGCTGTTATGGTCAGTGCCTGTCGCAATGTTACTTCCACAAACGTGCTGACCTGGAAACCCTTTTGAACACACAGTCATAAATGTAAAGGAAACTTGGAGTGGAGGATCCACTCCAACCAGTGGTTAAATAAATGTTTCAAATTTTCTTCTCTTAGTTACATAAGTTTAGTTCACAATTGCCTAGTATTTGCCTTTTGCCTTCGTAGAAGGCATGGGCATGAGTCTTCTGCCGGACTTGCTTCCGGCTCTTGTTTGAGCAGACGCTTCCTCTGTAAGAGTGTGAAGCTCGTTAACTAGCTTACTGAGCGGATCAAAGTCGGAGCTCTTCCTGGGGGTGTACTGCAGCATCTCCTGGATGTATGTTAACACCTGGGATAAAGATAAGTCGGGCGGTGATACCTGTGTGGCCAGGTAATAATCCGCCAGCCGTTTGAAGGGCAACTCAAGAAGGACCTTGAGTTCCTTTTTTTCTCGGATTTCCACATCCTGGAGGTGTGACGGTTAATAAGTAATTCACGTGTGAGTGCAAATTCAGTAGTACCGTCAACCAAAAATGAAATACTTGGGAATTCATAGCATTATTAAGTACAGAAAGTTGATCAGGGTGCCGTGTAACATATTCTGCCAGTGCACGGACAAAGGCAGGGGACTGAGATACACTAAATTGGCAATGATAAGAGGAAAGATTACCTTGGTGAACATTTCAGAAAGTGTGCTTTCTGCATTCCAGGCGGCGACTTTGACACTCAAGTCCTGCATGAACCTTTTCCCGAGCGTTAGCGCAGAGTTAGCAATTTTCATGTGCGTACTCATTGTGACCTGTAAGGAGCGCCTCAAAGTTTGACAGAATCCCCTCACATTGTGCTAATTTGACCATCGCAGTGGTGTCAACACATTTCTTTATTGGCACAAGAAAAGTCTTAGAAGCCGGTGAGATCGGGAAAACGATATGGGACATGGCCAAACTGTATAAGTGTAAGTCAGTTCAGCGAGATATTCCTTCTCAGCCGCATAGATTTTATTAATAACAGCCAATTTCTTGGTTTCTATTTCGGCCTCTTTGACTTCGTTGAATCGTTTAGAACCTTCAGATTCAGAAACCTTGGAAATGGTTACATTGCTGGTATCTCTTCACAAAATACCTCGTCGACGAATAAACTTTTTATCATAGTATCCCGAGCTAAGGTGAGAGCGTCATTCAGGGCCTTTACCCAGATTTCCCTCTCAGGAGCAGAAGCTGCCTGACATCTAAAAGCACCTTCCATCGACACTATACGGAATTTGCAAGCTTCTTCGGCTTGGACAGTTGCAGTTTTCAGTTGTAGACATTGTTTGTACCTTTTTACCTTAATTTCAGAAAGAATGGAGGTGACCTACTTGAAGAGACCAGCACCCTTCTTTTGCTCTGCTCTCGTAATTATAGCAATATCTGAGAATATCCATAAGTGGTCTTTTTCCTTGTCAATAAGTATGGGGCCGTCTTTAATTAAGTGGCGTTTGGCATTGAGAGTAAGCGGAGGTCCAGTGAAGTCAATAAACTTGGCTTGGATTACCTGCAGGTCACTTTTTTTGTTTGTGGTTAAGTGGTGTAGGTTTAAATAAAAAGAAAAAAAAGAGACCCTACCACACATTATCAGAATAATGCTTATGCTCATTTATGTAATCAGCAAGTTCTTTGATTGTTGCTAGTGCCTCTTTCAATTGGGTGTGGTCTGGGTGAGTTCGCGGAGTGGATTTGAGTAAATCAGTGAGCAAGAGTACATCTAAAAATTCCTTGTTGGTATAATAAAAATAAATGTATTTGTACATCTAGGAATGCGTTGCACTGGGGCAATCAGAAGACCCTCGAGATTCAATCCACCCAGTGTTGGCGTGTAGTTCAAGCTCTGTAAGTTGAGACTCATTTTAAATTAAAAAAAGAAAAAGCCAATGGCAAACCTCTAGATAGTGCTTAAATTCTGGATACTTATCTGAGGTGGATTTGAGAGTAGTCATGCAAACACCATAATTGTTCACATAGTACTTATAAAATTTTATCCAGGTTGTCTGTGAGAAAGGAAAAAGTCAGTTTATAGTAAAACCATATGAATAGTAGCTTGTTGAAAAATAGCCCCAAGACCACTATTATCCCCCCAACTCGTAAGGGCATGATTTATTGTATCTTTGAGCCTGGAATACATTAGAATATCAAAGATAAAGAGGGTTCCCACCTATCGTGGCAATTTCTAATTACTTGGAGAGTAACAATTAGGGAGGAACAAAGAGTGGAAGGAAGAAACCCTGGATATTCGAAAAAATTTGGAAAATCTCATCTTTTGAGCAACCCATGCCATTTGTTTTCATTGGTTCCACAAATTTCTGAGTTCGTTCAGACAAAAAATTGATTGTCACTGTTCTTCATGCCTCAATGATTGTATCAAGCTGCCGAACATAAAAGACTTCCGTGGACAATATTTCCTCCGCTACCTTTTTCCGTTTGTTCATCATTGGAGACAACGATTCCAATTCTTCAGGTGTCAGATGGGCAATCCAATCAGTGCATATGTTGGAACATCTGTTTGGAGTCCCTGGGGTAGAACCCATGGAGGCAGAGATCACCTCAAGTGGTGTTGAACTTGCCGATGTTGAGGCAGTATCGTCTGTAGAAGGTGAACTCAAAGTTCTTGGTCTTATCATTGGGCTGCCCCCCAAGCTAATGCTGTGATAAGTAGGTGATAGCCCACAACTGGAAATCGGGCTCCCCAGTATCTCGTCTGTGGATAGGGAGCTGGCGACTGGTGACAAACTAGCAACTGGTGAAGAGCTAGGGACTGGGGAATAGCATGTAGCCGTCAAAGACCCTGTCTCCAAGTCAGGTGGAGTAAGAGCATTTGGCCTGATCTCTGGTGACGGTTGCGGGGAAGATGGTCCTGGCCAAGAATAAACATAACACTAAATACAGCACGGGAGAATACCTTGAAGAGGTTTTGGAGGGGAAACTACGATAGGAACCTCAGACTTTGATGAGGTTATTTGCCTTGATGCAGTGGGTACACGCAAAGGTGGAGGAACGGAAAGAGAAGTGGATAAGATGGCACTTGCACTTTTGAGGGAGGATTGAAGTGGCACAATCCTCGTTGGGGTGCAAATGGTTCGTTGGCTAGGGTCACTAGCAGGAACAGGGGGTGGAGGGGGGGGGTTCATCATCTGCAGGAAGTGGTGGAGGAGGTAGAGGTTCGTCGTCAGCAGGCAGAGGTTCATCTTCTGCAGGAAGTGGTGGCGGCGGCAGAGGTTCGTCGTCATTCGGGAGTGGGGGTGGCGGAGGTTCGTCTTCAGTCAAAAACGGAGGAGGAGGTGGTTCATCATCAGCAGGTGGAGGTGGAGGACTCGAGCATTTCTGTTTGGGGGAGCTAGAATTTGAATTTGCACTTTTGTGGCGCGTGTGCTTTGGACTGGGAGACGCAGAGGTGCTGCGTGGGTGGATGGATGACATTGAGGTAGAGGAATGCAACACAGAACCATCAGGCTGAGGTGACTCACCACCAGACTGCCTGGGAAAAGAGATTGGAGTGGAGTGAATGCGGTGCCGGTGATGTGTAACAGGTAGTCTCAGCTCGGTTTGCCGTGGTGGAGGTGGGGGTGGTGGCGTTGGGACTTTTGGTGGTGGAAGTGGTGTATCCTCTGCATTCAGGTCAGCTTCCACTGCTTCGGCATCAGAAGGACACTGTTGCACTTCGACTTGGTGGGCGAGATGTGGGAGTGGCGGTGGTGGAGTGCTTGATAGTTTTACATTTGTGGAAGGAGGAACAACATCAGGAGGCGGCGGCCCATCAGGTGGTGGGGGTGACGAGTCATCGCGAAGGTCAATATTTACAGTGTTTGCTGTTATTGTCACAATTGGTTGGAGAATTACAGCAACATGGGAAGGAAACAAGAACAAAATAGAGAGGGAAAAAAAAAAAAAAAAAAGCCTGGAGGTTACGGTCAGAGTTCTGCAGCCAAGACCACGCGTCCTCGTCGTCTTCCTTTTGTGTGTGAGGCACCTCAGATGTATGCGACATGGAAGGAACACACACAAAAAAAAAAAAAACACAAAAACAGGAGGAAAAACACAGGCACCGACACCCAACAACGTCAATTTATTGATTGATTGATCTGGACTAACGGGGAATGACCACGCATTTCTTACCTCGTGGCTCATTTAGTCCTCAACTGTTGTCGTTGTACCAAAACGGATCGTATCGGATCCCTAATTTAAAATGTGTTTATCGGCACGTCTGATTTAATGGAAAGTGCCAAAAAACGCAGGTAAGGATAATCAAACTAAAAAAATTGGTGCACGGTGTAAAAATCGTGAAGCCAAAAACCTAGACTTTTCTGTGATGAACTGGTTTTGTGGGTTGGACATGGGACGAAGTTCCCATTGAGTAAAGGAACGAAAGTGTATGGAAGAATAAATAGGGATCATGTTGTGACTTTTGGTTTCACAGAGGGGTAAGAGAGATAACAACTACACCATGGGAAGGCACCTTGAAGGTTACGTGCCCTGTGAATACTCCCACGTTCCTGTTGTTGCGTTAGGCATTCTCTGAGTGAAAGGGGAAAATTAAGTCATACTGTTGAGCCCACAGGTCCCTCACTATGCATGAAGTGGTGTCAGTCATCCCCATCAGAGAAAACTTAGCTTCCACATCGCGGGTTACAAGACCCTTATTGAGCAAGAGACCAACATATTTTCCACCTTTCAAGTATTAGTTGGGCACTTTCAGGTAGTTGGGATTTGGCCAACCAGAGAGTGCACCACTCCAAACTTCAGTGTCTATTTTTGGTAAATAAAAGGTGTTAACGTGAAAAATGGAAGTGTACCAACATATTCCGCAACACGTCTTGCTTGCTCTCCTGATAAAGTGAGATAAGCAAGAATAATGGTAAGTACCCAGAGGATCCTGGTTAACAGCAATCAGCTCTTGAGCAGTGAGAATGTCGAATGTGGCGTTTGACATTGCTGTAATATCACAGCCAATGATCAGGGGTGCCTTCACCACAGCCCACAAGCTAAAGTGAGATTGATACTCTGTGTCTGTCATACCGCCATTCCCTACTTCCAGCATATCTTTTCATCAAATGTTGAAATTGGTGTGAAGGTCCCACATAATGTGCACCTGGATCATTCCATGCACCAGGATAAGCATAGTCTGCCCAATTATTATTGCGATTCATGATTTCCATTACATCAAGCCAGTTATCACTGATATCAAAGGTGGTGCGCCAGCTGTTTCCAACTTGATCAGCCCAAGACTATTTCCATTAAATAATAATAAATAAATATGGTAATCGCACGGCAGGTTCATCAATGCCCCATTCGCAGATACTATAGTACATACAACTGTCAATGAAACTTCCAAAAAGGGAGGCTTACCTATAAAATATGGGCCGGCCTTAAAATGGATGTGAATACAAGTGATTTAAGGAAGGCAAAAAACCTGTGATGTTGAGGGCATCGCGCATTAGTGGATATCTATCTTGGGGATCTGTGAACCCTGAGTAACAATTGTCGTATCTGTACACAGAGTTAACCGCTAATGTTAGATACATTTCAAGTGTACAGACTTCAAATAATCCACTCCCCAAGAAGCATAGGTCTTGGCATCCTGATACAAATGGTTATTGAAAGATTATAACAATCATGACATGCTTGTGTTTCATATCCAAGAGAGCCAGGTCTTCCTGCACAAGTTCGTTTTCCTGCATCTGTGAAGCAATGAATTGGAAAACCTAGGCTTAGTAAGTGGGAGACCTGAGTAAAGACCGAATTTCAGGCCCTAGGTGCAAATGTTAGTGGAATAATATTTAGAATTAAACAACTTTTGAGTGAGCATAGTCAGCAAGAGCCTGTATCCCACTAGGGAATGCTACTGGATCAGCAACAATCGTGCCATCTGCTGTTCTTTCAGTCTGCATTTGTGTTTAAAGGGGAAACACTATAGCACCAAGGTGTGAGTGACTTACTTGCCAGCAATCATCCAGATTAACGTATCTGTAGGAGAGTAAGGATCACGTATTTAGGGAATGATTAGGTTGTACTTGTAACCGGCTGCAGCGAGCCCAGTAGACACAAGTTGGTCAATTGTGCCCCTGTGTGAAGGGTCATATTTAAAGGCAAAGGGGAAGGAGAGAAAAAAGGACTGTACTTGATTAAGTCTTCATTTATGTCGCACCCAAAGTGGTTCCATGAGTTCCAGCCCATCTGCGGCGTGAGCCCCAGACCTTCGCAACACTGTTGAATGCCAGCACAAAGGAAAGGAGATCTAACCATTGTTTAGAGCATAGACGGCGCCACAACATGCGGCGATCAACACCACAACCGTTCGCATCACTGTGGGTTTTTTTTTTCGTATGTTCAACAATTTTTCTTGTTTTTTAAGATTTTCTTCGCGCAGGGAAACGCTGTCATTCCCTCCTTATTGACCTGGTTTTGTTTGTCTTGGCGTTTGTTTGTGTGCCGGCGATGAAATCCAGGGAGTATGCATCAGGGCTGCCGGGAAACCTCAAATTGTCAATGGTCTGTTTTGAGTTAGAGACATTGTGTACTTAAAGATGAAGAGTGGGGTTATGGTAGTGTCTGTTGAGATTGATATTGATATTGTGACTTGTATTGTGTTTAAATTAAAAGGTGTATACCCCGGGTTTGCCCTGTCTATAAGCCTGGTACGCCTTCTCGACGAGATCCTGAGACAGAAGCTCAAAGGGGACCCACTTCCCAGAATCGTCCTGCCACTGCCAGTTGCAGCTTCCAGACACAGGAACTGCCTTGCGTACAATCGAGCGCGAGTACGACGTCGCGGTGTTGGTCTGCGTGCCCTTTACAAAGTCGATCGCGTACGACTGGTGCTTCTCGTCGACGTAGCGGCGGATCGGCGGCGTCAGGGCGGTGAAGGAGCTTCCGCGAACGTAGTCCTCGTGCATCCGCTCGATTATCAGATTGACAGCGGCGGTGTAGGGCTCGTACGACCGCTCGTTCGTCATCCAGTGCCACCAAAACGGCATCTTCCACTCTGAGTTTGACGTCGGTGTGACTGCTGTGGTTGCAGAAGCTGTGGATGTGGTTGGCGTTGAAGATGAATTGTGGGACAAGGGAACACTTGGGTACAGTTTGAATGGGGGCTGCTTGTTGGCTCCAAATACAACTACACTTAATGGCAGGCAATAAGAGCCGGTATCTGCACCTGTTGGGTTGTTTACCACGAAGCAGAAATCCCGGATCAGTGTCACCCATGATCCTTGGAGAACAAGGGCAACGAGCATGAAGTTCCCGTTTTTGCAGTATCCTTGAGAAATGGCTGAGTTTATGCCAAAGTACTCTCCAGGGCCATGAACTTGGCCTGCGCGTTTACTTGTGTCCCAGCCTTCATCACATATGTTTACAATTCCGGTTTCAGTTGAGCCATGCCACGCAAAGAAAGTATTGCTCGGAAGAAAGCGTAATCCACGCGGAATCATCTTGAGGAATTTCAGGATTGCTGGGCACCGCTTAACCAGCCCAGGGTTTGGAATAATTTGTTGTATATGTGGCATTGTAACATCCCAGTTTTTACGTGCCCATTCTATGGAATCAGAGATCAACTTATCGATGATACCGTCATGGTTTTTGTATTCTTGGAACTCGGCACAGGTTTTTTTCATGTGGGGTGTGTTATTTGATTCCACTTGGCAGGTGGTGCAAATAAAGTATCCACAAACTGTGCACGTAGAGGGTGTTGATTTGTAAATTACTCCAGTGCAAGAATCACGGGGGCAGACTCTCCTTCCTTCAGAAATAAGCTGCAGGGTTTCTTTGCAGCTTCGACCGGCATGTAATGGCTCAGAAACACGCTCACAAGTTCCACAAGCCATTCTCTTACAGGTGTCACATTGGGAATAAGTTTTTAATACCGCACCACCACAATGAGTGGGGCAAATTGTCATTCCCAGAGAATTCAATCGGCGGAACTCAACGCAGGAGCGACGTGAATGAAGATCGTTATTTATGGTCTGGCAAGCACCACACACAGAGTTGGCACATGAATTGCAGTAAGTTGGCCCAGCTGTTTTGCTTACAAATCCATTGCATGACTTATCAGGGCACTTCACCATGTCATTCTTGTAATCAGTGAACTGCTGACAGGTGCGTTGAAGATGCCAGTCATTATTACACACCCCACACTCACCACAGACTGTGGCTCCACAATTCTTACAAGCGTGGTACATCCTCTTTTTGCTGACTAGCTCACCACATCCATTTGGGCAAGATACCATATCACGTTTCCATTCTTGAAAATCGTCACAATTTCGTCCGATGTGGCCTGGCTCATCTACAGCAGAGCAAACAGGGCACACACTTTTCTGGCACCCTTGGCAATCTTGGTACAGAGCTCTTTTAGGTAATATCGAACCACATTTTGAGGGGCACTCCATTATTCCAACTCCGGGGGTTGATGGTCGCAGGAATGAGCAAACACTAAGATCACAAGCTTTTTTCCACGCTTCCTTAGATAAGTGGTCCTGCAAATCATTCAATAAAATTGGACTGTTACAAGAAATGCATTGCACAGGAAACTTCCCTGACTGCGCGTGCTTCTCCAGGCATTTAGTGCAGTAGCAGTGGTCACATAGGCGAAGGGATAAGTTACCTGGGCTCTGACAGCAAACGCAATGCAGTTCCACTTCCCGAACTTTGCATTTATCCTTGAGTTCTTGGAGGACTTCATTGCGGCACTCAACTGTCTTTAGTTGTGTTGGAGTAACAATGGCGACTACTGATAAATGTTCATAAAATTGTACAGTAGACCCGTACTTCTCAGAAATGGTTTTTAAGACTTGCCATGCTGCGTGCCCCATCTGGAACTTTGTGTTATCCAAAGAGTGGAATCTTAGCATTGAAAACCGGGTTGAGAAGACGTTAGAGTAATCACCAACTTTCACCATTAGAATACTTTGTTGAGAAACGGGCCCGTGAATTGTTATCTCAAGTATTTGGTGGCGTGCTGGGATTGTTTTTGTACAAACTTGAAGCCCTAATTCTGCGGCCCAATTTGAAAGATTTCGGTTGTTAACAAGCTCTGAAAACATAAGAAATCGCTGAGGATCCTTTTCATCCACTCGTAACTTGACTGGGCGAGTACAGGTGAGCAACAGCTCACAAGCTTTTTCACAACTTGTTGGTTGTCCATGTACAGTCACAAATGCTTTTAAGGCAGAGACTTCTTTTAAGTTGAATTTAACAGTATCTCTACACTTGGTATTTATTCTTTGGAACATGTCTGGAAGATTGAAAAGCCTAGGGTATTGTATCTCAACTTGGTTGGATGCCTCAACACGAAATGCCTTATTACCCTTTATATGTTCGAATGCTTCTTCGGTTTCCCATGTGGAGGAGAAAGTGACCACCCATATGTAGTCAGTATCCCATTGAAGTTTTGGAGAGTCGCACAAGAAATTGCTTGATTGTTGCAGTGGCTCCAAAGCTAGGAGGATTCGTTCTTTCTGATTCTCTTGAATGCGGTTCACAAAGGCATTAGCTTTCCCAGACATACTTGTATGTGTTACATTTATTTTGAAAGTTCCAATCGTTGAGAGCATGGAAGAAAGAACTTGTTGTGTGATTGCACTTGGTACTCCAAACATTTTCAACACAGTTGAGGACGCAACAACAGTAGCATTAACACAACCCGGAAAGTATGCTTTTACTTGTTCATCAGTGAATGAGGCAGTTGTTGTTGCTTTGAGCTGTTTTCCGTAGTGATTTTCCTTTGCAGAGACTGTAAGATTACTTGCACTGCTAACAGCACTCAGATGGGAGCTCTGCCATTTGGTATAGTTTGCTCGGATTTTGTTGGCAGTGTCAGGAAGATCAGAGGAAAGAAGAACCCCCCTGTGTTTTTGTGTATCAAATTTGCACCAACCAATCTCATTCTCAGACAAATGTAGCTCGTTGGATACCCACTGCTTAAAATCTCTGGTACTAGAAATAGATGGAAGGTGATCAAAGGTAAACCGTTGCTCCGTGGTTATCAGTGCAATGCTTGATTCAATAACTTTAAGGCCCCCACCAAAGGTAACACGTGCACTACCATTACCTACCACTTCACGGGTTGTTTGAGAAATCATATTTTCTCGTTCTTCATGTATGCATCTACCGACTTCTTCAATGAGAGCTTCACGATAGATTTGCGGGCAAAACAGTTTTAAAGTATGTCTGGCATTGTCGTGTACCATTGTATGCCACCGTTCAGGTTTTCCTTGGGTTATAGAACATTTGTCTTGGCACAATCTTTCAAATACATATCCTATATTGGGCCACTCTTTAGCCAGAAATGGTACAGAAGGAACGTGGTGCATATTACACCAAGTGGGATCACATTTCGCCAGAGTCTGCTCAGAAATGGGGTGAAGCTGATCCACAAAGTATTGTCCACTTGGAAGTTTTACTATTTTCATAGCCAAGTAATAACGCGATTCACTATGATGTTGAAGAACACATGAGGTAGACTCAATACTAGCCCTCATTTCCTGATTTACTATGCGTACACCCTTGTTAGGGGAACGGGGAACTAAGACTTCCACAAGTTGGTCGAGGTAAGCTCCGCTAAGGCCATCCCCAATAGCGAGTGCTATGACAGACTTGTTTGGTAGTGCAGAAGACATTGACTGTATAGTAGACTTCTGTTGTGAGAGTGTAAATTTCGTCATCTGAAACAACCTGTCTACAGCCTTCATAACTTTATGGTTCAGACCGTTAATGACCGAGAAAGAAGTACGACATGGATTGCAGATAACTTTCTGGGAGTGCTTAGCACAAGTTGAACACTTCCCATTGTCAACAAGGCCAACTTGACACCAACTGAGGTAGACATCATACAAAAAGAGAAGGTCACTATCAAAAGAGGCAGCGCGGGCACTGATGTTTCCTTTTACTGTAAATCGGTTCGATTTGTCCCCCATGAAAAAAATACTGCCGGGCGCACTGAGTATTGCCGCTATTCCTAGGGCAGTATCAAGGCAATTGTATTGGTTATCCATGATCGACAGCACAAAATTGGCCAAGCGTGGCTCAAACTCAAGACCACAGACAAGAGTGCCCCGTGGCGTTACATGCCCTGAGGAGTCAATAAGTTGGAGGCGAGTCATCTGAGAAATTGAGTCTAACAAGCTTTGGCGAGGTGGGGGAGATAGGTAGGGGAAAACAAGTGGATCTTGATTCATTCCTTTCAGATGAAGTACCACAGAATCTAGAGAGGAACGTATTATCTCTGGTTCAATAGATTGCCTAGTTATTGCCTCTTTTGTATGTAGTCTGACACAGTGTCCATTGCACACCCTTCCAGCCCGACCTTTTCTCTGCTCTGAGGAAGAGTGCGAGATGTACCTCAGTTCGAGCACATTAATTCTTCTCTGGGGGTCATAGCTGGCTTCCTTTGCGAGGCCAGAGTCAAAAACTAACTGAACACCAGGAACAGTAAGGGAAGTCTCAGCCACATTGGTGCAGAAGACAACCATCCGTTGGTTTTCTTTTCTCTGGTCCTCGAAACACAGAACTTGTTGTTGCTGTTCAGGTGGAAGGGATCCAAAAAGGGGAAAGGAAATCCAATTTGAGTGGGAAGGTTTTCGCTGATCAAAAAGTTGGATGGCTTTTTCCACTTCACCTTGTCCAGGAAGGAAAACAAGAGCATGTCCATTGGGGAATTCCTTAAGCTTGGTTATAACTGTTGGAATGATGTGATTTTGAATAAGCTTGTTCACATTTACTATCTCGGTTCTTGTTTCCCCTGGAAGTGGTGCTGGTGGCATGTATTCAAGTGTAATCGGAAACTGCCTACCAGGAACTTTGAGGGCTGGAGAAGTGCACTCCAGGAATGACAAGAAGGCTGACTCATCAATAGTGGCCGAAGCCACTACAATGTAAAAATCTTTGGTTCGTTGTTTCCGAACTTGCTTGCATATACCAAGAACAATATCAGTGTGGAGAGACCGTTCATGTGCTTCATCAACAATTACAACAGCAACTCCTGAGAAGGCATTATTTTTAACAGTGTTATATGTTGTATAACCTTATACAACTTACAGATCCAACGACTTACAATTACAAGTGTGTTGAAAAGTACCTTGAAGAAGGGGATTTCTAGAAGCTTTGTGAACAAACGAGGCATCAGTGCAGAACATAATTTCACTGCCTTGGATACTTTTTCCTGCTGCCTCATACCCAACGGATTGGCCTGGTGGGGTGCCATTGAATTCTTTTGACACTCTTTCCGCAATGGAAATGGCAGCAATTGCTCGTGGTTGTGTACATATAACAATTCCAGGTTGATGTGAATCTTTCAGCATCTTGGCGCAGTATTGTGGTAACTGTGTTGTTTTTCCAGACCCCGTTTCGGCGACACACACAACAATGTATTCAGTGAGAAGTCTCATACAGAACTCATCTCGCACCTGTAAAATTGGAAGACATGCTTTTCTCTGATTGTCCTCTCTTTGTGCAGCAGTAAGTGGAATTGGAGTTTTAATGTGTTCTACTGTAGTAATACTGGAAAGAGAGACTGAAACAACACCGGAAGATTGAGGAGTTGCAATTTCTTTTTTTGTGCTTTGGGGGGTTGGCAGCTTTCCTATGAAACTATGAAACTAATGTTCATTAGGACTTGGAAAAGTTACCAGGTACATGAAGGGAGCTGGGTTTTGTAGGGGGGATTGCACCTCGACATATAGTAATCTGCACTACTTTTCCTTCCATAGTGTGTTTCAGACCCAATCCCGAAAGCATATCTCGTTCACAACTGAACCAAACGAATCCAACACCGATTTTTTCCTCATGGTAAGTACTGAGTTGCGATGCAACTGGGTGAAATTCTGAAAATAAAACAAGTAGTTCCTCCTCTGTGATTTGCTTTGGTAGGTTCCACACTTTCAAACAGTAGTTATCCTGATAATTTGTAGTTTCACTTGCTACGATCTTTGTGTTGGTGCTTGTCGTTGCAGTATAGGTCACAGGAGTTTCTCCAGGTTTTCCAGAAGAAGTCCGTTCAGAGCTCTTCTTTGGAGAGACCTTGTCCCGGCTTTTTTACAGTCACATACAATGTAGTGCAAAGGAACTTACCCAGGTTTTGGTTTGTGAGTTTTCTGGTAAAACGAGAGGGTAGTGCCGCTAGTGTCCACTGGGTGACCAGACATAGTTTGAATGGCCTTTTCCATATCTTGTGCACAAGTGAAAGTCACAAGGCCTACTTGCTTGGTAGTCCTCTTTTTAGTTATTCTGGCAGAACTTGCATTGAAGGGGGAAAATAGTTCAAATAACATGGCGTTGGTGTAGTTTAAGGATGAGATATCCACTTGGACCACATGCTCATGCCCAGAGGATAATGGGCCGTAATTGGGTACAGGGTTTTGTGTACTGCATGTGATACTGTGTGCGACCACAGGCACAACACAAGAGGGCAGTGGCACCGGCTGAGACAAAGAACCTCCTGTAACAGGAGTCTGTATAATAGAGGTGCCGCCCGGGCCCTGCTGCACTGCTGCGCATGGATTTTGCCCAGGATAGGCGTAGGTGCCAGGGATAACACCATATGGCAGAGCTAAATTAGGGGATGTGCCGGGAGGAAAACCCGTCAAAGGTGGCACAACCGGCGGAGTGGCGGATGATGCAGGCGGAGGCAGTTGCTGCACCACTTGGGGATTGGATGTGGATTGCCGGCTGCTAGCTGTGGAGTCTGCACTGGGAGGAGGCGCAGGTAATGACACAATCGACTGCTGCGGAGATACGGGACTGTGACGGAAGGCTACCTGGGGCTGTGGCTGTGTATATACCTGCACTTGGGGCGTCTGCGAGGTCGGAGTTGGAAGCAATGGCGGATTTGAAGCAGGATATGTATATACAGCAGTTTGTTGTTGATACTGCTGCTGCTGC
This sequence comes from Pelomyxa schiedti, assembly GCA_020536535.1. Taxonomy (NCBI): domain Eukaryota; phylum Evosea; order Pelobiontida; family Pelomyxidae; genus Pelomyxa; species Pelomyxa schiedti. The sequence continues at coordinate 96,558 of JAHLWZ010000277.1, read as the reverse complement.
TGGGAATGGGGCTGAACAAAGGCCTGCTGCGGCGGCGGCACTTGCGGTTGTTGTTGTTGTTGTTGGATGTATTGTGGGGGGAGCGCGGAAGGGGCTAGAACAGGATACTGTGGAGGTGGCGGCTGCGGCTGCGCCCAACCATTCGGGGGCTGTGGCTGGCTGGGGTTCTGTGGGTAGCAGTACTGCGGCGGCGGCGGCGGCTGGGCGACCTGGTACGATGACGACGGGGGGTACGGATTGTTATTATGGGATTGCGCTGGTGGGTGGTACGCTGTGGGTGTGGGCGGGGATGTGGGTGGATACTGGACGGCGTACGGCTGCAATGGGTAGGGCTGCTGCTGCTGTTGTTGTTGTTGCTGTTGAAAAGGCGGTGGCGGCTGTTGCACTGTTGGGTAGTATTGTTGCTGCTGTGGTGGGTATTGTTGCTGCTGTTGCGGCTGGTAAAGTTGTTGCTGTTGTGACTGGTAAAGTTGTTGTTGGGGGGGATAGCAGTACCCATAACTCTGTGTGGGGGCCTGTTGGTTGTTGTTGCCACTACGCCCGCCCTTGTTGCCACGGGATCGCATTTGGTTCTTTTGGGCGATTGGGAAAGCCACTCTTCCAAGAAGACAAGTTGGAGAAAGTCTTTAAAAGTCTCTAGACTAACTACACAACTCAGTCTCACTTTTGTTTTTTTTTGGGAATGCCTATGGGGACGTTTTGTGTACACGCAACACATTTTTCGTTGATGAGGTTGTTGGTGAAGTGGGACTGCTTCTTGGTAGTGAGTTGTTCCGCGATTGGTGATAGTAACAACCAGGGTGGTGATGCCTCGGTAGTGGTTCCCTTTCGCTTGGCACTGTTGATACTTGTGGTGCTGTGGTTGGTCCTGGGGATACCTGAGGTGTTGACTGTGATAATGCTTGTGTCTGTGCCTGTTTGGATTTGCACCTTAGCTCCCAGTACTTGTGGAGCAGGGTGATTACAGTCCCGGTGTGCTCGTAGTGTGATAACACATCAGGTGTCAGTGTGTGTCTCTGGCTGTGGCACAGGGTGCTGCTGTTATTTATGGCATTCCCAAGAGTTGCGTAATCAGCCTCGAGTGACTGCAGCACCCTGGCAAGGTCGTTGTCAGAGAAATCCTCGAGCTCAGAGAGGTCACAGGTGGCTACCGGCATGGTTGTTGTTGTTGTTGCCTCATCACTATAATCACCATCATCGTCTACATTTGAGGATGTTGTGGTGTTGCCTCTTTCAGAGCTCCCGGAGGTACATTCACAATTGCCGCCGCTGCGATTGGTGTGGTGTGCGTATGTCAAAGTGTCATACTCAGTGTGGCGGCATGACAGGCATCCAGAACACTGTGGAGGTGTGTGTGATGATGCCATTGTTGAGGGCCGCTGGGTCAGGTGTGGTGAGGATTCTTTTTTTCGGGAGAGCGACTGGTACTGGGGTGGCGCTGTGGCAGGCCTTTTATAGAGAACCTGGGTGTGGGTTCCATTTTGGGAAGCGTAGGGCCCTGTTTGATCACACTGTTTCAGTAAATGCATCACCTTCTGAAGTTGTAAGGGAAGGGAGTGCGTTGATGATGATTTTGACATTCCAATGAATGGAATTGAGGTGGTAAGGGATATTTTATTCGAGTGGTGCCTGTGTGAATGTGAAGACAAATGCTGAGAGGTATGCAATGATCGGCTGTGACTCTCCATAGCTGGGTCACAAACTTCAGTGACTTTTGTAGGAGACCGGCGGTGGGGTAACTGTGTCTGACCCGGATTACGGGAGGGTGATATGTACATTTTCGATGTGGATTGCGGGGAAAGGGTGGGAGACATTTGGGGAATAGCCTTATTTTTGGGTGCTTCCCTTAAGGTTGTGGGTTCAGTCTGTGGGGGGGTTCTACAATCAAGACAATGCTTCACCATACTCACAAGTAGATCAATTTCACGCCTCAGCGACTCTATTTCTACATCTCGCACACCCTGGGTTGCCTCTCCTTCTGTAGTATTAGACAAGGAACTTGCCCCAGATAGAGGTATGCTGGTTTGATCTGGTGGATCAGGGGGTATGTTCCCTTGCTGAAGGGATGAAATCTGATTTGTGAGGTAGTTGATTTTTACATTTGCAAGTGACAAGTCCCTCTGTGCTTTGTCTTGCAACTCCTTTTTAAATCTTAGTCAAAACACCCCAAACCAAAAACAAAAAGCCAAACACCCATAATTACAAAAATCAACAGCGACCCAGTAAATATAGAAATGCATTCATATGCGATAGGGACGGTCACCAACCCTTCTCTGCTCCTCAAGCTGGCGTGACAAGGCCTCCCTGTCTTCCTCCAGCCGTGTTATCTTATCCTGCAGCGCGTCGAGCGCCGCGGTGGCCGTCCTCCTCGACGTGCTCTCCATCCCCGTCGTACCGCCCAGCCCCGCCCTCGACCCCGTGCCCGTGCCCGTGCCCCCCAGCAGCGGTGCCGACGGCGAGGCACCCCCTGCGCCCCTGGCATCGCGGCCTAGCGCCCCCGTTCCCGTGCTCGCGCTCGGGCCCCCTCCTCTATCCCCGTAGCCGCCTCCCCCGCCACTCGGTGGGCGCACGTCCTCAGGGAGCGCCCTCGCCGACGAGGCATTAGCATAGGCAGAGGAGCCGCGGGTGTCAGGAGGGGCCGTGTGTTGGTATTGCTGGTGTTGATGGTGCTGTGACTGCCGTGGCATTTTGTAGTTGTCGAATCGCTCCGGTTGTTCGCCTTGGTAGTCGCCTGTGTTGTCGACTGCTTCCCCCGACCAACCCGTACTCGTTCGTTGGTGTATCATCAATCCAAAGTGCTTCGGTTTTACTTGGTGTTTCGCGAAATTGTTTCTAGGAAGAACAGTGCCACTTTACTTAGAAAAGACTAAAATTATGAAACAACGATGTTACGGTGTGTCTGGTATCAATGGCCTCCGGGGGGCATTGTTGGGCCTTGTTCGGGGGGAATTGTACTCGGGGGAAGTGTAGTATTTGTGGTGGCAGTGGAAGTGGAAGGAGACTTGGAGACAGACCTATTTCGGTCACTTCTAGAGTGATGCTTGTGGCCCGCGTGATGTCTGTGGTGTGACCCGGACTTGCCTCGGGACCTCGAACGAGACCTGGAGGTGCTTCTTCTTGGTGAACGTGACCGAGAACTTGAACTAGAGTACGAAGGTGAACGAGAACGTGACCGAGAACGCGATGAGGAAGAACGGCTCCGTGACCTTTGACTGCAGGTATTGGTTAAGTTTGTTAAAGAAATACTGCCACCTTGGTCGTCTATTGTCTGTTCGCCGTCTTGTGCCATAGTATTGCATTTTTGTTTGCAGACCAATATCCCAGTCAATTCTGAGTCTCCGTCCTTCTATGTCATATCCATTGTACCTGTGATAATAATAGAAAATTAGCAGGCGGAAAAAACTGAAAGAAAAAAAGACATGGCACTTCTCCCTCCAAACACAACACGCACAAAATATGTCGTTTCTTAGAAGCAAGTAGTTTCTATCTTTTCTATCTCCCCATCCCATCCCAATTATTCCAATAGTATACATTCAGGTCTGTTGAGAGAAGAGGGCAAAGAGGACAAACAATAATACTTTAAGGATCAGCGTGAAAAAAATTGAAGGAGAAAAACCACATCCAACACACTTGGCCAAGGCATCAGCAGCATCGCGTCTGTCTTCAAACTCCACAAACGCGTAACACTTGCTCTGCCCAGTTTGCTTATTCATTCCCACAGTAACGTTCTTCACTGCGCCACAACGTTCAAACAAGTCCTCTAAATCTCGCTCTTTGAAGCTATACGGAAGATTTCCCACAAAGAGGCACCTTGAGTGCATTCGCTCGCGGCTAGTGCCACGTATGGGCGACCTAAAAGAGAAATGAGTACACCACTTACGAAGAAGAATTACGTTGTCAGGACAAGTAAAGGCGTATTTGTATCAAAATGCACGGACACACCTGCGACGTTGAGGAGAACCAGAGGACGATCTAGATCTTGAGCGTGACCGTGAAGACTGTACTCGCGGATTAGTGACGTGGTAAATACGACATACCACACGCACACACCATGTCTTACGACTTTTACCTATTTTGTTTTGTTTTTCTTTAAACAAATCTAAGTATTTTTCTTCGCCCAGCAACTGCTTCTTAGAAAAGAAATCTTCCTGTGAGTCGGGTGTGCCAAAGTCTTTGACACATAGAATCACAGGGATATATAGCTTTAGTTAGAACTGAGCAACATCTTGGTGGAAGAGTCCAGGATGGATGACATTAAATATGGATGAGTAGTAGTAGGTAACAAAACCTAGGGGTGAATGTATGAACAGTGTAGTGACTGGGCTTGTTGAATTAGTTGCCACTCTTTTCTGGGGGTGGTTTGAGGGGTAGGTCGAGGATAACAGAGGCCAGGACGGACGGGGGAAGTTGCTGAATAAAAGAGAGGCCAACGGATCCTGCGTGCCTAGGTAGACACATGAGAAAGGAAAAGGTTGATAAAAAAAATACTTGAGGAAAAAGACAACTGATTGGGTAATTAGCTCTGGGTAATCATTGTACGAAGCTTTTACTTGATTCCATAGCCACACAATGTTTGATTGACTCAAATTTCGACACAAGTAGGCGATGCATAAATCCTGACCAAAAGGACCATCAATAATACAGAACAACAAGCTCAAATAACATACCTTGAGCTCTTTTACTTCATAGGTTTGTGCAGTGAACAAAAGTTGACTCACGTCGCGGAACATTTGAGATCCAACATCACTGGAAGCACTAGTTTCGCTTCGGTCAGAGTGGGAAAGAAGTGCCACAAGATTTTCATCTGTATAAATCCATTCAACAAACGCAGAAAAAATATTTTCCCTAGTAAGGTTAAATGGCGAAGCAAGAGTGAGAGAGTACTTCAAATCTGGAAATTGAAAAGATGTAGCACCCGGATTTTTGTTGAACCAAGCTAGGAGGTAGGGGCTCCTTGCCGCCAGAACACACTTGTGCCCTCGTTTTTCAATTCCGGCTGAGACAAGGGTGATATCACTGTACAGCCCATTATTCAAGAGTGCCCGCATTGAAGCTGTTGAAGAAGGCCTGTCAGCGGGCATTCTCATTTCTGTATTGCAGTTAACTTCAAGGTGTGTGCATGATTATGGGGAAAGAAACCAGCTAGAGGAATAGTTTCAAGAGGAGAAGCGCCCTCACTATTTACACATTCAATACTTGCACCCGCGGTTATCAGTTCAGAAGCTATTGTAATATACCCCTATTGACTGGTTGATTACTTAGAAGGTGGAGAGATCCAATCCAGGGACTACCTTGTTGCACGCAAGATGAAGAGGGGTCTGGCCTTGTTCGGTCTTCTCTAAGAGGAGCACCTGCAGTTAGTTGGCTGATAACGCCAAGTAAGAGAATTGTACCGTCCAGTGATGCTCGATTTTCCAGTAAAACCCTACATACTTTCAAGTGCCCCCTGGCCTTGGCATTAACACAAATAATAAGAGAAAGGTGTAATACCAAAAACAGGCATAGTGGAGGGGAGTCCAACTCTCACTATCCTTGACATTTACTTTGGCCCCACTTTTAATCAACAGGTCTACACATTGAAAGTGTCCATTTCGAGAAGCGAAGTGGAGTGGGGTGACTTCCTGAGGAGCAGTGCGGTTAACTTTTTAGTTGTTTGGTTAAGGAAGGAAAGATTAAAAGCAAAAGAAACCATTTGCCTTAGCAGCAACAAGGCATTTCATTGACTCCACGATGCCAAATATCGCAGAGTAATGCAACGGAGTGTGAGAGAATTCATCACAAGAGTCCACAACATCCTTCCCTCGTAACATTTTTTCAAGCTAATGAACAAAAAACAGCAAGCATGATGTGAGTAAAAAAGAAAAGGGTGCGAGGGGGGAGGAAAAAAAACTCACAGAATCTACGTCGCCCGTTACGGCAGCCAAATGCAATTTGCTGGTAGTTTTTACTTTGTCAACCGGTGCCTCGCTGCCTTCCGCGCTTTCTTCTGCATTCGACGCGTCCACGTCTGCGTCGCTTGTCGATGACGCGGCCGCCGCTGTGTCGCTGGCCGACGTACCTCGCCTCTGTGTCCCTCTGCCCTTCGTTTTTTTTATTTTTTGTTAATCTCGCGTAATAACTTAGGTTAAAAAAAAGGGAGACAGATGAGCAGGGGAAAAGGGTATTATTTCTTTTCCTTCAGGTCTGGTACGGAGGTACAGGAGGTACCGGGGTTTTGTTATTACAACCACCAGGCCACTCCATGTGTGTTTGGGTTTGTATTTGGGTATTTGTGGATGGTTTTGTTTTGAGCAAGGGGACGAGGTGTCTCTCATGAATCGTTCAGGATATCATCGACGTCAGACTCTGATGCTAGCACTGACCCACGCCCCTTGATAAACGCCTCTGACTTTGTTGGTGATGATGGAGCCAAAATACGGGCCTGGTGTTTCTTGACGCCCACGTCCACCAAGCATGGAGATGAGGGGACGGCGCTAATCTTGCCGGAACGGTGAGGTCTCGCCAACGACGACGTGGATGAAGTGTTCAGAGTCCCCCCCACAATGATGCTGGACGACGACGGCGACGAGGAGGAGGAGGAGGAGGAGCAGGAGGACGGCAAGGACGGGGACGAGGACGAGGGGTACCGGCGGGAAGAGGTGACACTGGGGGCGGGGCTGGCGCTGCTGCCAAAGGGGCTGGGGCCGGGGCTCGCGCAGGGGAACGGCGACGGGGGCTGGGCCTGCGGCTGCGTCTGCGTCTGGCTCGGCGGGCTCGGGCTAAGGCTCAGGCCGGGGCTCAGGCTTAGGCTTAGGCTCGGGCTTGGGGTGCGACCCCCCGAGGGCTCGATGGGCAGCTGCTTCTTGTGGCCGGGCGCCCCGGCCTTGCTGCTCTTGCTCTTGGTCTTGGCGCCCGAGATGTGGCTCGGCGTGTTGAGCCACTTGCCCGAGCTCTTTGCTATCAGCTGCTCCTGCTTCCTTCGCGCTTCGTCCCAGGCCGACAGGCTGGCGCTGGCAACAGGGCTGGCTTGTTGTTGGCTTTGAGTAGACCCCGGGGCTGGTGGGGTAAGTGCCGCCTGGTGCTGGCCGTGGTGGCCCCCGCCGTGCTTGGAATACGGCTTGCTGCTCTTCGCGCTGCTGCCCACGCTGGTTTCTGGCAGGAGGGGCGGTGGAGAAGGGGCTGCTGCCGGCCTGTTGACGTGGTACAGGGGCTCCTGTGGCGTGTGGGTTGACGCGGAAGGCACGAGCGGAGCTTGCGGGAGCTTGCGGGGAGTGGTCACCTCTTCTTCTTGGAGCTGTGTTGTGGCGGGTGAGGCCGGGAAGGGCGGCGGAGGCATCTTCGAGTTCCAGTTGTTTTCGACGGTGATTGTTGCTGTGGATGCGGCTGCGGCTGTGTTTGGTTGTTGGCTGTAGAAGACGGCGGGCCTCTCTTGCTCGGTCTTGTGCTGCTCTTGGTGGTGCTTGTTTGCATTTGGGGGAACGGAGGTTTGCGGTTGTGACGAGGAAACTTGCTTCTGGTGCGGCTGTGTGCTGCCGTGGTGATGGTGTTGTTTGGCCGTTGGTGGTGCCGGCGCACTCCCCTCTGTGGGTTGTTCGGGTGATGGGCTGTGTCTATGCTTGTGGCGAGTAGACTCCGTGAGCTGTGGAGCTGTGAACCGAAGTTGATGGCCACAGCTTGATTCTTTGGCCTCCTGTGGGAGGGAATGCTTGGTTTCTGGGCGCGTTGTATCAGGCACAGAGCGTGGCACGCTCGATGCGGAAGTGGCGTTTACAGGCGTTTCACTACGCCCAGAGGAGGGTGCTTTGAATTCAGGGAAAGTAGGAGTCTGCAAGGCTTTCTCAAACTTGTCCTCTTCCTCCGGTACTTGTACCATGGGTACGTCATCTGTTTGTGGCTTTGATGATGGTGGGGGTATTTCTTCTCTCTTTTTCGTTGAGAGAACATCTGTTTTGTTTACTACAGTGTGGGTATGGCGCTGGCGGTGATGGTGTTGGTGCTGGGAACTTTTTATGATTGGAGCAGGCTGTTGGGAGTTTATAGACGCAGATTTAAGAGGAGGAACCCCTTCCATGGGTACATCAGATGTCGATGTCTTTGTTACCTCCACTGACTTGACGGTTGTAGTTGGAGGGTCCGGTATCTTTGCCTTGGGAACGGCACTCCTGCTGTCCCCCTTTGCAACGGAATCAAGATTGTGAGGAAGAGGTTCTGCTTGAAACCACCGGTCTTGCAAAACAAGAGAAGAATTGGGTCTTTCATCCAGATTGCAGGAAAGTAGTTTTGTTATCAGCAGTTTGGCTGCAAGGCTATGAATTGTAACTTTTTGTTTTAAGGTGGGGTTTACCAGGTCCAGAGACATTCTGCCAATATGGAGTAGAAAAATCCAGTTTGCCAACTTTAATTTCTGAGAGGTTCTTGAAAGGTGCGTTTGCCGTGAAACTGTTTCCATGGAGTTGTGAAAAGGGAGAAAAGAGTGCGAAAGGAGGAAACTCACCAATACCACAGTACAGCCCCCATAGACCACATATCCACTAGGGCTGTGCACGGTTTTCCTTCCAGCATTTCAGGGGCTGGAGAATGTTGGGAACTGGCAGAAAATTTCAAGTGTACCTGTGTAATTTGGGGTACCACACATAGATTTCATTTCCTTGGTTTTGTTTGCCAGCCCAAAGTCAACTATATAAGGTGTGTGGTCAGGTATAGGTATTGGGTCCTGAGCTGCATTCGGAGGCTGCTCTCGTAGGATTATGTTCTCGGGCTGCGATCACAGTGAGGGGGAATCCAAATCAGGATAAGTACTCACTTTGATATCCCGATGAGTATAACCAGATTTATGTACATGCTCAAGAGCAGAAAATATTTGTCTGGAGATTTCTTTGATTTCACATTCAGAGAGACACTTGTCAGGGCTATCATGTATAACCTTATGCAAAGTGCGCCCTGGGATACTTCTTTCGTTAGGTAAAGTTGTAGAACAAAATGGGTACAACAATTCCATCCCTATATAGTAATGTTTCCCGTGCTTGGATTCGTAGGTCATATATAGCTTTGGAATGTTGGGGTGGTTAAGCCTAGAGAGAAATTAACAAGATATTTTTGGGGAAAACCAAGTACTTGGCTAGGATTTTATCTTCCCTTTGAATATTTTCTCTAAATTTGGGATCGTTTTTAAGGTCGGGATCCTTTTTCTGAAGTCGTGCGAGATCAACTATCTAAAAGATTTTAGGAACAGTTCAACTGTAAGATATAACCTTCACAGCAGCCGCCCTTTTCAACAAGTGATCAAAACCTGTCCATACTGCCCCAAACTCCCCACTGGGAAGAAAATATGAAAATGTTTCCATCCATCAAAAAGTGACATACGATGCAATTCGATTGTTAATTTCTATAGTCCTTCCATTCCCATGAATTTTTTTTTGCATGTGTCTATTATTAGTAAATGTGAATTCTGGAGTCTTGTTAGATGTCTAACACAACCAAGATTTGAGGCGCTTATGCCTTCATTTTCAATCCAGATTGGTTCGGACTCTAGCAACAGCGTTGATTCCCCTGGCTTCATGTGCTTGGGACCTACTATTACAGGTTCGTGACAACTGAATACAGTGTTACCAGGAAGAGTAAAATGTTAGGCTGTTCTTACATCAAAAATCCTCTGCAAAACTTTTTCTTGTTTCCTTCAGTTTCCCAGTCACCTCCATCCCAATTCCGCATCTCCAAAGTGAAGTGAAGTGGCTTCACTGCTGGGTGATCACATCTAACCTGACATGTAGGTCCCGAACCAAAAGTGGTGCGAACTTCTAAGCAGAAAAAGTTAAGTCAAGGGCCAAACTCCCTGTTTGCTACCTGTTATTTTGCCAACCACTTGGGTCGCTCCTGGAACAGGACGAGCCAAAGTTGCCCATTCGGGATTTCGCTGAATAATCATCAAATTGTATTTCACCCTCCCCACCCCCATACCCGTTGGTTTCCATCCGACTCGATTTGGGGTGCAGCCTGGGTACCAGCGGGCTGTGTTGACGTGATTGCTTGTGTGCCAATGGGCTGCGTTGTTGGAATAGCTTGGGTGCCAATGGGCTGGGTTGTTGGAACAGCCTCTGTTGCGGGAGATTCTTCTACAGAAGGACTTGAGCTGCATTCTTGTGTGCCTTGCACAATGCTACCTCGAGGCTTCTACATGCTATTGTTAGTGATTTCGTTCTGAAGTGCATTCATGTATTAAGTGCAAGAATGTAATACACAACAGTAGAGGGAAAAAAGGAAAGGGAATCAACCTTGGATGGAGATAGATTCTGGGTCGATGGTTGTAGGAATTGATTCTGTGCGGGCTGAACTGCTGACAGATGATAGGGGGACCCAGATTGAGAATGAGAATGAGATTGGGATTGGGATTGAGATTGAGACTGAGACTGACTCGAAAACCCTTTTGGTTTTACAGGAGATTTCCTGCCAGCAGTGCCTGGCGACGGTGTAGGCGTCGAGGTCGGCGTCGGCGTAGGGGTAGGTGATCCGTATCTGTGTTTCTTATTTATGGGTGCGCGGGGCTGCGCATTGCCGTTGTCATCGCCGTCGTCCTCCTGCGAGTTCTGGAGGAGATTGAGAACATAAGAAGTGACTTGTGGGACAAACGCTGAGTGCATTAGCCCTGAGATCATCTTCCACGTCGTTGTTTCGGTTGGGTCTCTTGCGGTTCGTGCACTTCGCAAAGGGAAGGAAAGAAAAGAAAAAGAAAAAAAAAACACATCAGGAAAAGGTGGAACACAGACGAGTGCACTCGAGACACAAACCACACGCAACAGAGGCGCGCAATTGCTTTCGATTTCATTAAGCCAACAACTAACGGCTGGTCTGTGAGTACCTCAATTCCCAGCGAATTGTACCAGAGACTAGAAGGGTCGTCCTGCGAGAGCAACGGCGTGTCTTCGTTGTCGCACATCTTGGTCGCGTGCACTCGTCGTCACTCAAGAGGCAGGGCGAGGTTCCTTCTTTTCGAGGACAAAAGAGAAGCCGAATTGCGATTTTAAATTTTTTATGGTGGTGCGGCCGATTATAAAGGGAGGAAATGGCCGCGCAAAAAAGTGCTGTTCTAATTTAAAATTCGGTTTGTAACGGATGTAAATGTTTCGGCCTAAACCTGGAGTCCGCGTGGCGCAACACTTCGTTGTTACCAAGATTGGATACTGGCGAATCAGATTGAGGGATTCGTTCGCCTCCCGCAGATTTCCCAAAATCAAACTCGTTGTTGATGTGGTGGTGCAAGTGGATCTCGGCGGCGCTGTTGGCAGTCGGTGTCGTGTGCGGCGTTCGTTCAAGCGACGCGGAGACGAAGACGCTGAGATTCACACCAACTGAAGGGGAGGACCAACCAATGAAGACGTACTCATCGTGCATGTACCTCAGGGTAAGTCCCGAGCCGAGCCTTTTTTTTCCCCCTTGTAAAGTAGAATTTTCACATATCAATATATTATAAACTTTTGGCACAGAGTTGTGAATATGCATTAATATACGGTAATAACACCTAGTACTTTAGTCACACACAAACAGGATGAGGGCACTTGGAACACTTGGGCCGAATGGGGCGCGAGTATCGGCAAGGGCAAAGTCAGCTTGGATACGCTGGTGAGCGACCTCAACAGGAATGCACCTGCAATAGCTTCTTCCGCGACTCCAATGGCACCTTCTGGGGCTTATTTGTATGGATACACTTGGGAGAGTGGTGACCAATCCGTGGAATACTGTATGTAGCTTGTATTCATTCTAGATTCGGTTAATCAAATCCCACTTTGGATTTAGGGGTTCCTCAGGGTATGACACAGGGTAAGATTGGAGACTATTATTATGCCATTACCAGTTGGTACTACAACAGTGATGCTCCGAGCGGCGATCCAAACCCTCCTGTGAGTCCTTATTCAAACAAGGGCGTCAGAATCTCCATTGCCAATATTAGCCAGACCAGTGCAGGGGTAACAACGCAATATCGCCATCTGTTATTAGTTCACCCAACTGGTACTGGTACCTACGAACCAGGTTTGAATGCTCGAAAATCTTCGTTTTACTTAAAGAAGCAACAGTGGTTAATCATGCTGGCGGCGTTGTGTGGATAAAAAACTTTCTTTACCTTGCTGATACAAATAATGGAATGAGAGTCTTCGACCTGAGTGATATTCGAGCAATGAGCACTGATGACACATGCAGTGATAAGATTGGCCAGGTTTCCACAGGGGTGTGGTGTGCGTACGGGTATAAGTATGCTGTTCCAGAGCTGACCAAGTACTTGGTGAGCAAAATTGACAACAGCTCGTTGCCTGACACGGATGTATGCTTTGCTAAGGTTCGTGTATCTCACTCGTTAATGCCTTGCGTTCTTACTTTTGCTGTGACAGTTTTCTTGGCTTGGGAAAGACTCTACTCAAACACAAGGAGTTATTTTGAGTGGCGAGTATTGCAACGATGGTAGCAGCCCATGCACAGCTGACCCAGCCTCTGCCCCAGGAATGGGGGGACGGATGTATCGTTGGCCTTATGACAGTAACGGCAAACTGATAGCTGGAGACAGTGGCCTTGTTGTTGCCGAGCGTGCTTACACCATGAACAAACGCAATGTGCAAGGTGCTGCTCCAGTTGTACAGACATCAGACCGGGATGACTACAGATTGGCAAGTTCAAGGGACTATGGCTCCCTGTTCCTTGTGAGCTTGACCATTGGTTGGAAAGAGTACGACGTTGGTGCAAGCACCTGGTCTTATTACCCCGAGGGAACCTATGCTAGCACTACAGGGAGTGGTCACCTGTGGCTTGTTAATGAAGGGAGAGAAAAATCTGATGGCTCCTACTACACAAGGTACTCTCTGTTTTACTGTGTTAAGTACCAGCCCTCTTTAAACAATTTACAGCCCAAGAGATGGTGGCCGTGCCCTTTATGCTGTTGACTCTGACAATATGTACAACCCTTAGGTCATTGTGCAATTCCAAAACAGACCCACTATGTATTTTTGGTGGTGGAAGTAAATATGTACTCGTTTTTTTTTTCCCTTTTTGTGTTTGATGGCATTCAAACAAAAATACAGCCTTAAGTTACAAAGGAGACATTTGCCAGGACAATCAAGAAAACCCAGGGAAAGAGGGCATGTCACCTGAGCAGTGTTGAGGAAAAGGGGAAAAAAAGAGAACTTACATGGTATGAACCCCATTGTAGACATGTCTCCACTTAGGAAATAGTCTGGAGACACGTTGGGTCTTGTTGAGGTTTCCTGAAGTTATGGTGAGGGATATATACAGCAATGCCGGTTAAAATACATAGAAAGCTGCCCAATCATTGAGATAGGCTTGTGTTACAATACTATCTCCTCCAGGTACTGTGAATTGTTCCAAGGGTAGAGGAGACGGGATGGTGTTACTGGGGTATGTGAATGGCTGTGGCATGTGCATGGGGTAGACAGGATTCTGCTCTGTTTGGCCTTGTGCAAGCCCAGAAGGCCATGAATTTCCAGGAAATCCTGGAGCTGACAGACAATTGTGTTGGCTGAAGGTGAATTGTTCTGTGTTAGATGGTTGGCTGGAAAAGTGTCTGGGGTAATGTGGCTGCTGATACGGTGGCTGGTATTGGTCATCCTCAGCCTGGGTCTCCTCAACAACTTGTTCCTGCTTTAAAGGGTGCTCAGCTAGGGCCTCGTTGCTGGTATTTACACATTGATATGGAATCGGATAAGTCCCATCCACGTTGCTGTCACTTTCATCAGTGTGATGATGATGGTGGTGCCTATGGTGCCGATGGGTGGAAACCACAGATGGAAACTGATTGACTGGGGGTACAAAAACAGGTTGGAAGGTAGTGATGGAGTCCGTTCCTCCTGGAGTACATAGAGGATCAACAAATGCAGGGTTAGGTACAGCGACAGGTTCCACCTGCCATACTGTTAACAAAAGGAGTTACCTTACCTTGCTTTACCTGGGTAGGGGGATCGAAAGACTGACTGCGAGGCTTCTTTGGGGTGGAAACATCAAGGTTGTATCCACCACGTTTGAGAGGACAGGTTGATTCATCTTGATTGACCGGGGTCTCCAAGTTCTCTGTAGTTTGATTGCAAACGCCAGTTCTCAATGGAGTGAGCACAGAGGAAGGACTTGAAATCGATGATACAGAGGGGGTCACTGCAGGTACTGCAGGAGATCCCAAGGCACCGACTCTCCTCTGCACAGACTTAGCCAGAAAGGCTTGAAGAAAACAACAACCTTAAGAGTTGAATTCCAGCGATTTTTGATGGCATTAGCAGGGCGTCCGTGCAACATCTTTGCAATCTCTACCCATTTGTTTCCCAAGCTACTGTGAGCTTGAATGATAAGTTCATCCTCTTTTGTGGTCCACGCATCCTTGCGCACTTCTGGTGCCAGATGATTATAATATCTGTGGTGATTAGCCAATTCTATTTCGTATGGAAAGTGGTTACCTTTCTCGGCACTGCTTTCCTATTCTACCTTCAATCTTGGAGGCTATATTAGACCAATCCGGTGTTGGGCCATTCCCATTCACAAGCACAAGTAGCATGGCATCCTCCTTTTTTTTTGTAAATGTGAGTGGTACGTGATGTTAGAAAATAAACCTCGGGGGTCCAAGACCCTTTTTTTTGCGGCCGATGCCTAAAATTGAATATAAGTTAAAATATAATTTAACCGAACAAAAAAACAAAGTCTTTTACCCTGCCAGGTCAGTGTCAGGGCTGGAAGGCTGCGACGAGGGGGAAATAAAAAAATTACAACCAGAAAAAAAAAACAAGGGATAATCACCTCACGATGGCGAGTAGGAGCGGTATATTGCTTCGTGCGGTGCTGAACTACGACACCAACGCCGGAACCGACACCGCGATCTACTGCCGGGGACAGCATCCTGTGCTGTTGTTGTTTTTTTATATTTTTCCCGGCACTTGATTGGAACAACTACAATCACACAGATTTTTCGGATCTCTTTTCCTCGAAGAGACGTCTCTTCTACAAGGAACCAGAATTCCTCGTCGTTGAACAAAAAGAAAACCCAGCATCGCATCTCTGCGCCGGGCAGCTCCGCAATGGGCGCAGCCCCGTCCCATAACCGCGGCGACGAGGACCCAGTTTGGCGGGTGCTGGCCGTGTCCCGTGCTGTGTGGGAGTGGGTGGTGGCGCCGGGGTGGCTTCTGGGCGCCGCGGCGCCCACGGCGGGCACCAGGGAGGCGGAGGAGGCGGCGGACGAGGCGGCGGCGGTGGCTCTGTACCGCGTGGCCGGGGGGCTGTTCCCGCTGGTGCCGCGCGCGTGCTCCCTCGCGGCGGAGCTGCTCCCACGGGAGTCGCGCCACTTCAGGCTCCAGTGTGCCGCGTGGGCCCGCGCGCCCTCGTGCATTCGGTGGATATCGTCTCGCCAGTACGCTGATTATGGGAGCCCCCAGCCCGCGAGGTGTGTCTCTGACAATCGAACTAAATATAGCATACAAAAGCATTTTTCAAATAAACATGCTGAAGCCTTTATAAATTGTGGAAAAAAAACCAGGAAAAATTTGAAAAACAAAACCCTCATATGGACTTATTGCTACAATACAAAATAAAGGAACAAGAAAGTCTGTGTGAGCATTCTTACTGGGCTGCTGTGTGGGGGCCATGTGGACTTGGCCGTTGGACTTGTGAATGGCACTGATTCAACATGGAACCAGTGTGGAGTGAGGTGGCCGGCGGCACCAGGCTCACCAGAGGACATAGACATTAGGGAGGACTTAAAGGGTAGCAACTGGTACCGCTCGAAACTGTTCCGATTCAGTGGCACACCAGTTGAGTCTGTAAAGTGGGTTCTTGAGTGGCTGGGCATGAAACAGCCTTGGGAGCTATGGCAAATGGTGCAGGCAGCTATTTTGTTTGGGAATGTGCCAGTCACACAGTGGATGGTGATGGAGTTTGGCCTGGCAAAGCCTTTGGCTGATTTTTGTTGTATTGCTGATCACTGTGCGCGGGGTAGCTGCCCAATGCTCCTGAAGTGGTGGATTGAGAACTTCTCCTTTCCAGAAGCAGAGGACAAGAAATCTGTCTTTAGTTGCTTGGTGTGCAATGAAAACAGTTCTGTTGAGCTCTGCCAGTGGGTGCAAAAGCAGCTGGACATTTCTGGTGATTTAAGTTTATCCTTCCTGGCTCTTTCACGCAATCCACACTGCATGAGATGGGTAATTGAAGAGTTTCCCATTTCCCCAACAGCAAGCCGCTTGCACTACATTTTTCGTCTGACTTCTAATTTTGAAACAGTCAAGTGGTTGGTGACCGAAAGGTCAGTCACACCAACACTTAGAACATGCTTCAGTGCGTGTGACTGCCCTGATGATAACGTGGACTTTGTGAAGTGGTTGTCACAAAGGGTGACACTCTCGCCTAAGGATCACCAAACCTTACTACAGAGGGCACTGGCCTGCAGCAACATAGGCATTGCCGAGTGGCTTGAAAGCACTTTCAACATAATGAACTTGATTAATTCCACTGGTGCTGCTGGAGCCAATTTCATTGACATTCTTGGCACCATGAGCAGTGATTCAACTTTGAACGGGGTGAAATGGTTCCTGCAGCGTGTGGATATGGCTCAAATTTTAACTGCAGCCAGAAAGGCAATCCTGGAAGTATACAACATTAAGGCAATCTTCTTTGTGCTAGAGGAACTCCACATTTCTGTTGAGGACACAGAACTTCGCCACCATGTGCTTGAAGCTGTTCTCCATGGCTCCATTTATGATGTGAAGCGTCTTCAGTCCATGGTTACATTGTCAGCTGATGATGTCAATAGTTCCTGGGCTTCAGACATGTACATCTGTTCCAGCAAGAACATCAAGTGGCTTGTCTCCCATCTCAATGCCAATCACCTCAATAATCCGGATCGTCATGTGCAACTGATTGATTGCCCTCTGGAACGGGACAAATCACACTGCTTGATGTGGTTGATTGAAACATTTGACATACAGCTCAGTGAGGTTTTGAGTTCTTCCTTCCTTGTCCAAAATGTTGGGCTCTCAATGTGGAAGCAGCTTATGAACAAGTTCTCTCCAGACCCAAAAACAGTCCGGAGCGACCAATTCATGAGGGTCGCTACATGCAGACCAGCCATTGCGATGTGGTCAATGTCCAGGTTCTCACTCACCCGCAATGAGGTGACAGAATACCTACGTCGTGCACCTCATGTTAGTCCTCACACAGAACTGTGGCTTCATGCTAATCCCTAACTCACCATGATATGTTTGAAAACAATCGCCGGCCCGGCATCAACGTCAGAAGATGACTTGTTGTCCATCTTACTGTTGGGCTATTTTCCAGTTTCACCACGGAAGTACCACCGGTGGTTGCATTTGAGGAATGTGTCTCTCTCTTTGTGTCTCCTTCCTCGCAACAAACAATTTGACTCAAGTCCTTCCCATTCTCACGTTACATAACATCCCTGTTCTTTTTTGCTTTTTTTACGAAGTGAATTCTGCTACATTTATGACAACTTCCTTTTGACTAAAACATTTTTACTATCATAGGGGGTGTGGGTATGTTGTGGAGTGGCTGAGCGAATGTTTTTTCTTTCAATCACCACGCACCGAACGTACTGTCTCACTTAAAGCCTGAGCACAAGGTGGAGAGTGGATTCCTTCTGAATGTTGTAATCGGCGAGTGTGCGACCATCCTCCAGTTGCTTTCCGGCGAAGATCAGTCGTTGTTGGTCTGGTGGAATTCCTTCCTTATCTTGGATTTTCTGTTTCACATTCTCGATGCTGTCGGAGGGCTCAACCTCGAGTGTGATGGTCTTCCCGGTCAATGTCTTCACGAAGATTTGCATTCCGCCACAAAGTCTGAGCACAAGGTGGAGTGTTGATTCCTTCTGGATGTTGTAGTCCGCGAGGGTGCGACCATCCTCAAGCTGCTTTCCGGCGAAGATCAGCCTTTGTTGGTCTGGTGGAATTCCTTCCTTGTCTTGGATTTTCTGTTTCACATTCTCAATGCTATCACTCGGTTCAACCTCGAGTGTGATGGTCTTCCCGGTCAATGTCTTCACAAAAATTTGCATTCCTCCTCGAAGTCTATTGTGGAATGTGAACTGATACATCTCTAACAGAGTGAGGAAACAAACCGTAGCACGAGGTGGAGTGTTGATTCCTTCTGGATGTTGTAATCGGCCAAAGTGCGACCATCCTCGAGCTGCTTGCCAGCGAAAATAAGCCTCTGCTGGTCTGGTGGAATTCCCTCCTTGTCTTGGATTTTCTGTTTCACATTCTCGA
This sequence comes from Pelomyxa schiedti, assembly GCA_020536535.1. Classification (NCBI taxonomy): domain Eukaryota; phylum Evosea; order Pelobiontida; family Pelomyxidae; genus Pelomyxa; species Pelomyxa schiedti. The sequence continues at coordinate 78,328 of JAHLWZ010000277.1, read as the reverse complement.
TGCTGTCAGAGGGCTCAACTTCCAAAGTAATTGTCTTTCCAGTGAGTGTTTTGACGAAAATTTGCATGCCACCACGAAGCCTGAGCACAAGGTGGAGAGTGGACTCCTTCTGAATGTTGTAATCGGCGAGGGTGCGGCCATCCTCAAGCTGCTTTCCGGCGAAGATCAGTCGTTGTTGGTCTGGTGGAATTCCTTCCTTATCTTGGATCTTCTGCTTTACATTCTCGATGCTGTCGGAGGGCTCAACCTCGAGTGTGATGGTCTTCCCGGTCAATGTCTTCACGAAGATTTGCATTGTGTTTGTTTGTATTTAACAGTCGATTGGGTATTTGTTTATGTGACTCTTGTCTTTGCTTCCTGTTGTTTTTTTATTTTTATATTTTTGTTGATGATTGTTTTCTTCGGTTTTGTTGTGTGGCAATTAGAACAACACTTCAACTTGTTCGAGCAAGTTGGGGCCAATTGGCCCGCAATTAGCCGCGTTGGTCCGGAGCGCAAAGGGCCATTATGTCCAAGAGGTTCTTCATGGATGGCCTGAGGACTGGGTCCATAGTCCAGCACGCTGTGATCAGCTGCCGCGCCCACTGTGGTTGTGATGGCGATGATGGGATGTCTTTGTTCCTTAGCAGGAATGCCCCGGTGGCGAGTGCCAGACCAAGTTGGAACAGCGGCACTTGAGCGACAGGAGGTTCTTGTTGTTGTTGAGAGAATGGTTCTAATTGGGATTGACGCCGGCTTCTTAGCGGGACGAAGTATTCTGGGTTTGGCTCGAGTTCGATGTTTGGGGCCAAAGGGTTGAAAATCTGGTGAACAACGCAACCTAGAGGTGGTTTTGTTTGGGTTTGGAATATTCAAGCAACGGGAATCGGTTCCATTTTAATGAGAGGGTGCATAAATAGAGGGAGAGGTAGCTATACCAAAGCTCCACACATCAGCCTTTTCGCTGCTGTACTGAGTACTTGGGGATTCTGCGGCCGATTCAGGACTTAGGAATGGGGGAGGCTCTCTTGTCCTTTTTGTGACTTGTGCCCACCGTGGGGGACCTATCTTTGGAAATCTCAGATAAGTGAATATTGATTGGTTTAACAGCATTACCTTGGCCCTGATACCTGGCCATTGCGCCAGGGGCGCAATTGCAATGTTGTCTGGGTGATCATGTTAGTAAGAGGTACGGCGAATATGTGGAGATGCTAACCAGCGCAAACGTCACCATGCACAGTGGGAGGTAGTTGTGTGTGAAGGTGTGTCAGTCCACATGCTATATCCCTGATGATATTTTCTTTCATTTGTGTGGGCAGCTCCAGTATAGAGAGTGGGTTATCCCTTTTTTGCGGTAAATGACACATTTCCAAAATGTCTGCCAGGCGAAGCCTTTCAGGCACCGTTGTTTCAATTTCACGTGTTTGAGTTGGAATCCATGTAACTGCTGGAAGTAAAAACTCAAATGTTGCATATAGTGTTGTTCCGGAGATGCAAGCACCAAAGAATCGCAACACATTTTCGTGATGAGGAATTCCACTCCAAGCTACCATCTCATTAAGAAAAACGCCTGCGGCTGAAAGAGTCCCTTCACTTGCCGTATAACTCTGAAGCGGCACGGCATACAGCTTTTCACCGCCAAAACTACAGTAATTCAAAGAAGTGGAAGCTTCAGATGCCCCAGAGTTAGCAGCAACCTCCGTGGAGTTGTGAAGCGTAATTATTGGGAAACCCAAGTTAAACAATGCTGGTGCCACATCAGAAAGTTCTACAGACTCACTGCAACCTGGGGTAGGACATTTTACACATTTTTGTCCCTTCACAAGAGCATCCACTACTTCATTCTGTGAGAAATATGAATAACTATAGTCATCAAAGCTGTGCCATATTTTCTGCGATTGCTCGGACTTGTCTCGCACTGAACTTCGTTCACGATATAAAGTGGAGAAACAATGCGGGCAAGGGAATGACTGAATGCTTTGGATATTATTCTCTTTGCCAGTTTTGTTGAGAAGGATAAAAACTTTTGTCATCAAGTTGTCCCTCCAACATAATGGTTGCTCACCGTTCTCGTCTATTGTTTTCATGCAAACATGTATTCTTGTCCTCTTTGTCTTCTTATCTCTGATGTATCTCAGGAGAACATATTGTTCAAGTGGTATACGCTGGGATGAGGTTCTGGAATCAAAGTCCCCCATTGGAGAGAAGCGCCTAGATAATACTACTCCTCTCTTCCAACATAAGAGGGTTGCTATATCTGGACTACCACAAAGTGCACTCATCATTGGACCAAAGGATTCTAGCGGGAGATAACCAAAGTCAACTAGTACTCCACTAAAGATAATTCTTCCTGGTGATCCTTTGTGGTTCCAATGATATTCAACCTCAGTTTCCAGTTGGTCATGTGCAGGTGATATCAAGGCGGCGAAGGCATAATGATATTGGTGGTGAAGTTTCATGATGAGCCCGAGTTTTGAGTGTAACAGAGGCATTCTCTGAGAGGTAGGGATAACAAGGTTGTCCAATGAAGTGTACGCACGAATGCTGTGGGGTCCGGCAGGCAGATCTCCATTTAGGGCGGACACGACTGTCTGGAACCACTCTGGATTCAGGACAACAATATTCAACAAAGAACAACTAGGTGGAAGGCTTGTGATGTCCTGATCCTGTGAGAAGTAAGGGTGCCTGAAGTGAATGATAGTTCCAATGTCAGACAGCCAGTTGCAACATAATTCAAGTTCTTTCCTTCTGATGTGGTCTGGTTGCTTCTTTGTTCTAATGTATTTATGCGCCAGCCTTACAAATCGAGACCATGGTATAGTATCTTCCTTCACCTTTAGAAGGGAATTGTGGAGGGCGATCCATCTTGGTGAAACAGGTGCATTTTCATTACTCGCAAAATTTTCTAGCAGGTCAGTAATGCCTTTGACTGCGCTATTTGTCGAAGCTGGGAAATCAAGAGATTCTTTCCATGCCAGCCCCTTACCATCCTGTAGTGTAATAGAATAAAAACCACCAAGCTCGATGTTAGCCCTTTGCGTAGACATAACAGAGGCAACAATTTCCTTGCTCTTTTGAGCATGTGGAAAGCCCTTGCAGTCAGTTGCAACGAAGAAAACTTGTGCATTTCCTGAATGTGATCTTACATACATGCTTGAGCCATATCGGCAGAGGGAAATTTGGTTGAGCCAGAATGCTAGAATGCTTTGTGTTTGCCTTAATGCTTCGAGAGCATTGAAAACAATCAAAAAATGCGAGTGACTGCAAAGTAATGGCAGGTAACATGAGCTCCAATGCCCTTCATGTCCTGGGTGAAATTAGATACAGAATTGAAAAGTGGTTGCAGACCCAACTCCCACACTGTCCATATCTCTTCTGATTTCCGGTGCAATTTACAATATTTGTGTTCCTGAACTAAAACAGTTCTATTACCTTCGCCAACCACTTTGACTTTAGTTTTTCCTTCCTTCATGGCTCTTAATAAGGAACTCTTTTCGGCACTCGCTCCGATCAGAATGAGTTTATGTATTGACGATTCCATCGGATCGTCTCCAAACAATGTCTTGTATTGCACATCCTCCCATCCACGATTGAGAAGATCTGGAGTAGGCCTTACCACTGGATTGCCAGCGAGGGGAACTGAGCCCACTCTTGATTGCAATAGCCACTGCGGAAGTTCCTGGATCCCATTTTCAATAAGGTCTAATTTTACACAGGAAATTCCTTGGAGCTGTTCTGGCACTGAGCCCAACCTGAGGAATGACAGATTAACTTCTTGCCGCTTCACGGCATTGTACAGTACCACTTCTCGTACTGCAGGCCAATTCCGAACTTTTACCCATGACCGCAGTGCCAGTGCTTCGAGTTTGTGGCGGCGCTCTCCTTCCTTCCATGAATGAAGACAGGGTGGATGGAGCAACTCAATTAGTTGCCGTACAGTTTGAGGAGCAATCCTAGTGATGTTGAGTGTCGACCACTCACTTGAAAATAGGGATTCATATTCGATCTTGTCTGAGGTACTGTACAGATCTAGTGACAAGGAGAGTATTGATTTTTAAAAAAATGGGGAGGAATGAGAAGAATAAAACGAGCACCTTTGCCGCATAGACCTTCTTCAAAAACTGCATGTACGAACCGCTTCATAGCAACTCTTGAGTTGGGAGCCCACTTGATAAACTTGCAGACATTTAGCTGAGGTGTTGTGTTAAATACATGCAGGAAAACTGATTTAGTTACCCTGAAAGCCATTTCAAGCGGTGTCACTTTGACACCTGTTCGGAATTCGGGTCTAAAAATTGGTCCATCACTGCAATCTACCAGTATGAAGGGCATATCATTCATATCCTTTGTAAGTGGCCGGCGCCGCCCATACAGCCAAGCGACATCGTCGAGTAATGCCTCCTCGGGATCCGCAGCCTCAGAATCCCTCCCATCACAAGGGCGGTAAAGCACAACCACAACAACTTTCCCATTCACATTCACATTCACATTCTCATCGTCACTGGCCGCAGCACACCCCTTCACGCACTTCTCGCTGTCCGCTGTATGGAAAACCACCTGTCCAATAGTAGCAGCACCAGGCTGTCCGCCGTTGCTATTGCCACTGGCGCCATCGCTGCGAGGCAATGATTGGGAATCGAGTTCACTAGGGATATTGACTGTGACCTTGCATATGGCACCACCACCGACGGGGACGCGAACTTCTGTTGCTGCTCGTGACGACGTCGAGGGTGTGGGCAACCTCTCGGTGGTTGTACCGTCGGGGTAGATACTGGCAATTGCATCCATGAATGATGCCCTTTCTGCATTTGTAATATAACGGACTATGACGAAACAAGTGACTCTGTTGGCAGACGCCTGCTGTTGTGACTGTGACTGTGATGTTTGCTCTTGGTCGGTGTCTGATTTCTAATGGCTTTGTTATTTCACTGGTACTTATTCTCAGTCAAAGAGTGAAAGTACGAGGGACGTAGCCATTTGTACCACAGCACAGCCGACTTGTACAGACTACGGTTTTTTTTTTTATTGGGTGTGTCTGCCTGTTCTTTTTGTCGGAGAAACGCCGCAGAAACAACGCTGCACTTCGCCTCATGGGTGAATACCTGGGTATTCTTCTTCAATTGAACTCCGGACTCTATTTCCCTTGTCGCACACCACACAGTAACTCCTTAGGGGAACTGTGTGCCATCAAGGGACTGTTCCCCTTTACCAACCATTCTGGAGCCAGACAGTGAGAAATCCCGTTCGGGAATGTCGTTTTTCACAAAAAACGTACAAGATGGAGGAGGCTTTGCGTCGGTTCGAGGAGATAGCGGCGTGTGACCGCCCAACTGCCCATAAGTATTTAAGGAGGGCCAACAACGATGTCAATAGGGCAATTGCATTGTACTTTGACGAAACTCACTCTGCTCCGCCCATTCCCAGTGTTTCCACGCAGCACTCAAGCAACAGCACGAATACGGCACCTCCAACCAGTTCTCCCATAATTGGTACCACCACGAGTGCTCCCACCAGAACCGCGGAGCTGGACTACAGCAGGCCGTTCGGTGCTGTGTTCACCAGCAGGGAACGTGGTACCAGTGGTGACAGGGGAGAACGGCCCTCGCGCGACAAGGCGACCCCGAACCCATTTGCTTCGTTGCGGGTCGTCTCCACGATTATGGGAGTGGCGGCCGATGTGTCCATGACTCATACTTTTGTGAACAGGGAGGACTTCCCAATTGAGGCTGTGTATGCTTTAGTTTTAGTCTCTTGTATATCAACTAGCATTCCTTGTTGACTTCGATTGTTTTTTTTTTTTTTTTTTTGTTTTATTCCCCTATATTTCTTGGCAATGTGGCATTCTAAGTTATGGTGATATCAACCTCTTGTGGTGACATGTCATAGGTTTGCTTTTGCTCAAGGTGAATTCTCTGTGTATGAACTGGAAGTTAACGTGGGAGGGCGGATCATAAAGGGCAGTGTGCAAGAAAAGCAAGCTGCTGCCAACAAGGTATCCTTGAAGAATTATTGAAGTAAAATTGTACCATTCCTCAGTATGATGACGCAATTGCCAGTGGAAATGGAGCTTATGTTCTTGAAAACGGTTGTGGATACAATGCTTCTTTGGCAGTCTCTCACCTTCTCCCCTTCCCTCCACCCTTTTTTCTTTCCTTGTAGAAATAGACAACCTCCAGGGATCTATGCTGAAGATGCAAATAGGGAATTTACCTTCACGTTCCTCTGCTATTGTGACACTCAGATATATTACTGGTAGATTCCTAGATACTTCTCCTGAATCTAAAACCATATGCACAGAACTGCAGTATGAACAGGGTCGACTCCGATTTGAACTCCCTAATACACACTGTCTACCTGCAGTTACACTTCCCCTATGTGAAGTATCTATCTAAACATCACAGTCAACTGAAGAGGCTGGATTTTCATTCAGTTGTGAAGTTGAAGCACCTGCTCCAATTCTCTCCATACACCATTCACATACTATTGACAGTGCTGGTGAAGGGGCTATGTCGAAGATTACTTCAACAGTGAAAGAGGTACGTGTAGTACTATGAGCTTTTCCCCTCAGTTACCAAGATAAGTGATACATTCTGGTTGGAATTTGAATTAAACCGTACTGTTGACCCACTTTTTATTACAATAGAAGAGGTACCCTGAGCATCTCCGCTTCCACTTAACGTACACAGGATGAGGATTCATCCAAAGTGGCAATGGTTTCCCTTTTCCCAAACATAAACACGGAGCAGGATGCCTGTTCAGAACTAATTTTTCTGGTTGACCGCTCAGGAAGCATGGCTGGCTCACGTATTAATCAAGTTAAAAATGCTATGCAACTCTTTTTACGGAGCATTCCAAGCACTTGTCTTTTTAACAGTAAATTAACTCTTTCTGTAAAGCATACCAATTACTTTGTTAGTCATTGGATTTGGGTCTCGTTTTGAAAAACTTTTCCCACAAAGCACTCAATATTCAGAGGACTCGTTTGTTTTCGTTTGCACTTTTCTTCACAATTCTAATCCCCCACAAGCTTCAGTACTGCAAAGGCTTACGTTCTTTCGATGAGGGCCAGTTTGGGGGGAACAGAAGTTCTTCCCCCTTTGCAAGACATCTTTTCTCAGCAGCCTCGCCCAGACTTTCCTCGTCAAATATTTTTCTTGGTACCATAAATCTCCCCTTCTAAAACTGACCAACCGAACCAATAAGACTGATGGCGATGTAAAAAACACCAACGATGTAATCTCGTTTGTGAAGAATAATAATTCTGGTAAATTTCCTCTTCTATTATTATGCTTTGACAAGACTTACAATTAACTTTAGGAGGAACAAGAATATTTTCTTTTGGAATATCTGCTGAAGCAAGTCCCCATCTAGTGAGAGGTTGACATTTCACTCCACTTCCAATTTACTCAGCTTTTTAAGGAATTGCAACTGCCACAAGGGGAAAGGTTGCCTACCGAAATAAATTCAATTGATGAATACTCTTTCAGGCAGAATTTATCACTACTGACACTCGCATTGAACCTAAAGTAATGTCACAAATAAAGAGAGCTCTACAGCCAATACTTAAAAATGTTGCCATTGATTGGGGTACAATTGCAGCTAAGCAGACTCCAACAACATTACCTCCAATTTTCGACAACGAGCGAATGCTTGGTGTGCTTTTGCAAAAAGTATCCTCGTACTTATGTCTGTGATTAGTCTATGGTTTCCTATCGAATACAGAGAACATATCCACCTCTGTTTGCCGAGTTCGAGCCTTTTTGACTGAGGAACTGACTTTCCCCTTCCAGTAATAGCTAATCTGTGTATTCATTTTGTAAAACCACTCAGGTTAAACCTTTCCAAAACTCAGCATGGAAAGTTAGTGCATCGATTGGCCTTCAGAAGTGTTATCCAGTATCCAAGAAACAATTTTTTTTTGTTGTGGTCTCATTGAAAATATCTAGTGACCTCGAGAATGCAGAAAAAAAGCAAGAAGCTATTGACTTATCTGTAAAATACCAGCTTGAAAGCAAATACACGAGTTTTATTTGTGTTGAATCAAGGTCTGAAGCTGTACAAGGTGCGTGGTTGGAACTATAACTTCTCGTTTTACCTCAGAGACAGAGCCAATGCAACTGCGGGTTGTAGAACCATCGACACGTGCGCGTGTCGTACGTAACCTTTTGGTCATATTTTCCTCTTACAGTTTCCATAGCCTCCTCCTTGTCCATTTCCTAGAGATCAACCAGGTTTCCCTCACACTTAAGTATTTTTCAGTGAATTTTTCTCAGGCTCTGCACCTATCTGGGGGGGAAGCAAATCCAGATATGATGATTCCCGCAGGTGCAGAGATACGAGACCTGAGAGACAATATGGGGGAGCACGCCACGATGAGAGATCGCACGATTGGAGGAATAGCAGGGATAGACTCGATGGTTCCAGGTCGTATGGCCGAGGAGGCTACAGCAGGGCAGAGGAAACCACACACAGTTATAATTCAAGGAGGGGAGGGGATCGTAGAGAGAATCTTTACAGTGGATATGGAGGCCGAGATAGAGATTTTGATGAATATTCGCAGGGTCGGCAGAGTTTTAGGGAGAGAGATGGAGATGGAGATAGAGGGTTTCACAGAGATGGGGGTGGGGAAAGGGGTGCATACAGAGACAGAGACAGAGACCGAGATAGAGAGAGGGATCAGGATAGAAGTAGCTACAGAGATGATCGTAGAACTGCTCCAGGCAGTGAAAGGAATAGAGACAGTACAATGGCTGAGGTTGATGGTAGACAGCCGGAGAGGGAAAGAAGAGAGAGGCAAAGGGAAATGGAAGAATCTGATCTCCGCAGTGACATTAAGTGTGATGATAGACACTCCGAGAGGTACATGCCAGTTACGGACAGGACAGAGAGGAAAAAGCGAATGGAAGAATATACAAATCAACCCAGGCCTAACGACCGCCCTTCTAGAGCGAGTGAGAATCAACTTACTCTTACCCCCTCAGCCAGCACAGACTACCAAGACAATTCTCAGGTATGCCACAGTTATCTTCCGTTCCTTACCTGTCGAAATTCCATTAGGTGAGACCACTTGATAAACTTATATTTTTGCAAAATTCTGATGGGTCATGGCTCGAATTCAACGAGGCGGTTCTGACCATTATTGGTAACACAATTTTCAAGGACTTTCTTGACACCAATCGTAGGTTGTGCACTGGAGCTCATACAGCGTAGTGTACCACCAGAAATCCAAAGTTTGAAAAACTGCCAATCGATTTGGAACACAGCTATTGGTTAGGATCCTTTGGTAATGTTTCTATCTCTCTAACACAAAAAAAGCTCTCGTCTGCCTCCAAAGCAAATTCACAACAGCTATTGACGAATGGGAAATGCTAGCACTCAAGGCCAAGAAGTGGCTATCCCAACAACTTTCCAGCTCAAATTGTACTATTACCACAACAGCACTACTAGAAGCCGCCCAAAAGATTGTCCCCACCAATAATAGCACATAACGAAATTCCAAAACTTTTTGAAACATTCTCACTTGTTGTTCTTTTTGAGTGTGACAAAGTTTCACAGGTCGTCGTCTTCATCCGTGTCGTCATCGTCACCCAAGTGCTTTGCAAACGCAAGTGCCACATTCTTGGCCAGTTCACGTCTTTGGTCATCAGGCAGGCTTTGCGCTTGTAAGCGCAGCTGGGCCAGTTGTGAGAAGGCTTCCTGGAATATCTCGTCTTGGTCGATGTGTTTCCAGAAGTCCGGGCTGGTGAAATCCGCTGGGGGAGCGGCGCTGGGGGAAGTTGAACTGGGACTCTTTGAAGTATTTGATGGAGGTTCCGGCTTGTTTGGTTTTGGCTTGGCTGGCTCCGACTTGGGGGGTTCGGGTGTGGTTGCTGTTAGTGGGGTGGTATTGGAGGGAGGGGATGTGGTTTGGGGGTGGGGGGTACTGGTTGCAGAAGAGGGCTTTTCTGTGGGTGCTGGGTCAGCGGGAAATTCTTCAGCAAAAGTTTTGAATAAAGCTTCTGCTGATGATTGAGGAAGGTTTGGTTGGTGTGTAGACTCGGCCGTTGTATTACTCGCTTCGCTTGTGGTGGGCAATTCCACAGACCTTGGTACTCTTTTAACCGAAGGCAACCGAGACATGTGTGGCCAAACATTGGCTTCCAGAGCTTCAAGGACACGGTCATAGCCTTCCTTTTCTTTATCTTTTTGGTTCCAAGAGAGGGAATTTACTTGGTTGTTGTATGAATATTAAGAGTTAATACCATTTGTAGTGACTAGGTCCGTATCTATGAATTCTACCCCATTGTCAATGCACCAGCCACACAAATCTGCAACTGAGCCACTGCAAGCGAAAAGGCACACGCCAGGAGCCTGTCGGTCCAGGTACTCTGCCCAAATCCCCAGTTGCTTAGTACTTGGAGCAGACTTTGAAACGCCATATTGGCGAGTGGCGTTATCACAAGGTCAAGGAGAGCAAAGAGAGTGCAAACACACAAGTTTCGACGCGCTAAAGATAACAGCATGACAAGGAGCTTCCGGAGGATGGTCCCAAGCACAATGCACGAACTGCACAGGCGCCGTATAGTACTTTGTAGAAATTACCCAATCCATGCTGGCCACGGCACCACTAGTGGTGGTACCACCATGTGTAACCCCTACAACAAAAAAAAAAAGAAGAAAGAACGAAAAGCGGGAAAAGAGTGAGTGACACGGGAAAAGCTTACGGACTCGGAAACAACAAGAAAAAAGACAAAGGGAGGGTGAACCAGACTAGTGACGAGTGTCGACACGTCTTCCCGCAAATCACACACCACCGCTACGCTATTAGACATCGTCTTCGACCCAGTTCCAGTTCCGGGAAAACACGAAAGTTTTTTTGTTGTGCACACAAAAAAAAAATGAGCCAGGACAACAGGGAGGTGCTTGAGGAGAATAAACCACGGCCTAGAAGGGTATCGTGTGGTAGTGAGGCGGAGATCCGCAGATCCATGGTGGTCAACACTCGCCCATTGGTCTGGTTTGCCACTCCCGAAACGGCCGCGGCACGGCATCACATCACATCACCTCACCGCAGCTTTTTCTTCTTTCTTTGTGTGCAGATACGCGTCGAAATATCGCGGCCATTGTGCGAGTTTGGGCAGAGACCTGTTAAGTTTGGAGACTCAGACCCTTTGGAAGGTGCTCACGAGTGCCCTCCGTTTAATACACGCTCTAATGCAATTTCCTTGTTGTGTGACGCCGCAACACAGGCGGGACCTATTTCTGTAGACGCTTTTTCACAGACACCATGGTTATCAACACCCTTTTTTTTTGTTTTTTTTTTATTTTGTTTTCTTTTCTCTAGGTTTCGACGTTTAAATGCATCAACGAACACTCAACCGTTGGAAATGTCTGCTGAAGAACAGGCTACATCCTTGCATTCTGCTGAAATGATTCAATTTCTTGCTAAAGTGGTACCATTGTATGTGGCCACTGGGCATTCATGCAATTTCCAAACCACTTGAAGTATAGAGCGCGCTCTTGAAGAAAACGAAACTATGGATATTTACAACTGCAACCTGTTCCCACTCGAAGACCCCTCTCCCAGTAAACCAGGCTTGTAAGAAACCCACACTGGTATATGCAAATAATACCCCAATCTATGCCGCTCACAGCCACTGAGCAAGGACACACTATAGTGACATCCCAAGCGGACATCCCTCCACGACCCCAATCACTACCATCAGGGCCCACCGGCTCTACTATAAAGCGGGACAAATACCCAACGACCTCAGCCACACAACGCAGAACACAGCCACAACCCAGTACTCCCACCGCAACACCAGACTCACACTCCCACTCCACCACCCAACAAACAACAACACCTGCACCAACAACCCGCTGCTTCTCTTCCCCACAACAGCAACAGCAACAAGAACGAGGCACCAACAGCCGTCACTGTATGTATACTCTACTATACTCACCCATCCTCACCCTTTGAAAGCATAATGGCAGTACTATTCCCACCCAGAATCCAAGACTGGAATCCCTCAGAATCCGAACCACCCGGACTTCATCACTTTCACACTTTTGTTCACCAAAGTCGCAAATCAACAAACGGTTTTCTTTTTTTGCTTTGGCCGTTTTTTTGTTGGTTCTTTCGTGTGGATTGCGATGGCTGATGGGACGACAACGACGCAGGGCGGCGTGGCTGCGGCAGATTTAGTCGTGCCTGCTCCCATAACGGCGGGAGGGAATTGTGGCAGGGGATTCGTTGTCTGTGGAAGGACAATTAGAATGACACTTTGGCAGATCCACTGCTGTCAAAAGGCAATCAGGGGTTATAATAGGAGGAGTATGCCTGCCACTTCTTGGCAGATTGCCTTTTTTTTTTTTTTGTTTTGGTTGCACTTTTTTTTGCTTGGCGGAAAGCTGAAAAACAAACAGGGACAATGAGGTTTAAAATTGTGCAAGAAATAGTGACAACAGAAGAAATTTATGTTGACATGCTGCACTTTCTCACAAAAGTAAGGTAGTTTCGTTTCTCCTTCAAGAAAGCTCAGAGGAAAATAGAAGTATATCAGACCTCTAGCACAATCTGCATCCAGCCCTTCTCCTTTGCTAACCCCACAACAAATGTGCTTTATATTCTCCAACATTGCAGATATACTGAATATGAATGAGGTTTCACTTCTATATCAGTATCCCACCTTTGTTGAACATAATTTTGCTAGGCCCTACTTAAACAATTACAACCACGGTTTAATATCTGGACAAGCTCCTCAACAATCGGAGACATTTTTGTACATATTGTGTGGCTTCGACACATCATTCCCAACACTAATGCTATATAGGGACCATTCTTAAGAGTGTACATTCTCTACTGCGGGAACTATCCAAAATCCAGTGCAGTTTTGTCAGTCCTCTCATCCAAATCATCACAGTTGAGTGACTTTTTGAAGGTATTCATAAGTACTTTTTTTTCCTTTGGCTTACTGCCAAAGAATGAGGCAGCAACCTCATCTAGTGAACTCGACTTATCTCTTCCTTCACTGCTAGTATCACCAATGCAACGGATTCCGGTATTGTCCCCTATTCTGTGTTTCATCTAACAGGCAGTAGAGATATGAAATGCTTCTGCGGGTATGCAGCCGAGAAATTAACTGAACCCAACAAACTACAAGGAACTTCTTCGATATACCAGCAAGCACCATCCAGATTTTATGCATCTTACAGTTGCACTGGAACTAATCACAGGGATTAATATTCAGATCAACTCATCAATCAAGGATAAAGAAGGTTTCGACCAACTTCTTTCTCTACAAAAACAATTTGTAGGATACTGTCCAGTATGTTTGTTGCCTAACTTTCAATATCCACTAAAAAAATTACAGCCAATCGTATCAAAACAAAGAAAGCTACTGAGAGAGGGCACCCTATATCAGCAATGCAAAAGAGCTCCCAAACAGCGGCAATTTTTCCTTTTCTCTGATTGTATTGTAAGTAGCTTCACTTGGTCTCTTTTCTCATTGGCGAATCACAGATCTATGGAGATATTCTTCGATCTGGGTACAAATTCCGAAGGCAAGTATACCTTCGCAATGCAACAATTAAAACTGTAGCTGACACCTCTAGTGTGTTTTTTGATGCTCAAATAGTACACCCTAACTTTGGCGAAGAAATAAAGTATGCCTTGCAAATTCTTGGCAAACAGAAGTCTTTTATTGTCTGTGCAAAAGACTCCCAAGAGAAAGAGGCATGGATCAATGACATTACTGTTGCTAAGCAATCTCTTGCACACTCAACAAACCCAGGGAATGATGGTTTCCCCCAGGAAGGTCAATTATCCAATTTATATTCTATAGGTAACTGTATATCCAATGAGGATGCACCAATATGGGTACCTGACTACACATCAGAGATGTGTATGTCGTGCAACGCAAGGTTCACATTAATTTTGCGCAGGGTATGAACTACCTTTTACTCTCTTTTTCCAATAATAAAATGCAGCATCACTGTAGAAAGTGTGGTAACCACGAACATACTCTAAAACCAAGCACTAAACAAAAACCTCAAGGACATGTTGTATGTGGCTATTGTTCGGAGATGCGCTATTTCATCGACTCTCTTAATCAATACGCACGCGTTTGTGGCCCTTGTTACACAATACTCACTCAGAGTCAGAGTTGAGATGTTACTTCACTACTTTCTATTTCAGTAATACTTCTTTATCTTCAGGACAACAGCTACCAGTTCCTCCAGTACACCCACCACCACGCCCTGATCTACCTTTGAGGCCGCTCCAAACACCACCAGTACCAACTGATTCAGCACCCGAAAAGTGCCGGCCTCCCTCACTGAGCATGTCCACTGTCCCAGATCCAACAGAACCGGCTCCTGAGATGGGCCGCCCTCCCTCGCGGAGTATTTCCACTGATCCCATAGGTAGGCACCAGAATAGGCATACTGCCTCCGAACCACCACAGTTTTCCGCCCAACTTCAAATTCCAATCAAAGACCCCATGCTCTTACTCATAAAACACCTGAACCTAGCAACACCACGAGAATCCATTTGCACAAACACCTCCCAGGAATCTGACAATCACCTTCGCTGTATACGCCAAGGCCTTCTCCAAACAACAACCAAGCTCTGATTCCAAACAACTTGGCTGCAGCATTGGCACTCATAACCATATCTATTTATTGTATAAAAAAGTTACACTAGACTTCATAAACTTATACCTGTGAGAGGTTTTGGCACAACTAAAGGTTAATGAGCGCATTGCGTGGTGTGTGGGCAAAGCAACTGTATCAAATACCAAAGCCACTTGATCACAGGAAATTGGGCCCAGTTTCGAGAATTGCCGTTCCGTTGAAGTTCAGCTACCAACGAAACGCAACATAAATTTAAAAGCGAAACCCCAGTGACTTTAGTCGCTAACCCGGGTGAACCAATAAACAAGCAAGCAACATGCGCCTCAAGGCACCCAAGAACAAGCGCATTAAAGTGGAACCATCCAGCCACGTTAAGCGGCGCCCTGTTGTAATCCCACCTATGCCAATGACCCCGGCCACCATTACCATCAACCAACGCAGTATCATCAACAACAACAGCACACCCTCCTACACCATATCCTCCTCCTCCTCGCCGTTGTCAGCCGCAACAGGCACACCCACAACAACAAGCCCGTCCCGTGGTGACCTCATCCTGCCTTCGCCCCCATGCCCACGCAGTAGTCACCATTACCGCGACTCGGAACAACAACCACAACAACTGCAACCAGTAGTAGTGACTACTACTAGCAGAATGCTACGGCCAGTGTCTTGGTGGGCAATTGTGCCTGTCTACCTGGATGTAATTGACCACAACTCACATTGCTGGCTGGGCGACGATGACATGGTAGATGTGCATTAAAACTCGTTGTACTCTGATTTCGGGTAACCGAAAAAAAAAATTTTGTTTATTGGTTTGAAAGGGGAACTGTGGTTCAGGTTCTGTTTGTTTGTGGTGTTGGTTGTTGGATGTCAAAGAACGCAATTGCTGCTTGGTAATGAACAGAACCTGGATTTCGGACGAGGAGTGGGCGTGTAGTGGTGTTTGTTAGGAAAGGCAAAAGTGGCTCGGCACTGACGAAGGCAGTCACTGCGCCACAGCCTGAAACAAATGAAAACTCACCAGAGGTAACAAAGCCAATGATCCGCCTGTGTACCTCTGCAGTGCGTTAGTGACACTTGTTAGTTAGGGACACTGTACACACTTTGACAGTTGCAAGTTCCTCCTGTGTGCCATTTTTGTACTTTGTTGTTTGTAACCGACTCCCAGGCCAGTGTCTTCAAATCCGTTTCTAGAGGTTCACATATCATGGCACTTCGGCAAGGTTTGCTTCTATGCACAAGTAAGCGGGCACAGATGAGTGTCTGAGTCGGTAAGCTCATTCCCGGTAATTGCCGTAGCACTATTGGTGGTACTTTGACACACAATTGCCAGCTTGGGGTAAACGGAGAGGGGGTGTGAAGTTTGGCATAATTAGGTCGCTTTGCTGATGATACATTAGACAGTCTCAAGAGAGTACCTACAAACCAGGTGGCTTTTTCTCCCACTCAATGGTTAGGGACTTCTTTTCTTGGATAGAAAATTCGAAACTTGCATTCGTGTCTGGGTAATCCTGAGGGAAAACAAGAGCTCCTGATTCAAACTTGAGCCAATTTCTTTCTCGAAGACCTCTCTCGGGTCAACTTGGGAAGCAGAAGAGTCAAGGCTTACCAATTGGATGAGCACCAGCAAAGACAATATGCATCCAAAGAGGAAGACTCCTTTCAGGCTTGCTCATAAAAGGGACCAATAAATCCCACCCTTCGTCAAGGTCCTCGTTTGTTGGGAGTTGGTTTTTGGGTACAGGCCATTTGTGTGATTCTCTGTGTATGAGCACAACGGGAATTGAGTCGTCTCTGTCGTAGGTCCCATTGGATGTCCACATATTCGAAAGCCATGTACTTTAAAGTATCCAAAATGAAATATCAAAAAATCTGTTTCCATGTAAATGCATAGGGCACACCCAGAAGAAGCTGGCCACTGGAAGTCGCCAGTGAAAAGAGTAAAAGCATCTTTGTTTGTACACTTAGGAGGACTCCGTGGCTGAGGTAAAACATCAAGAGCCAAAACGCAACCAGGCGGAATACTGGTTATTTTCGAGTGGCTTCCGAGCCGTGTCCACAGCTAATTGTGTCAGCTAAAGGAACGACAAGGTAAATCAAAAATTGGGACCTCTGCTGCTTGAGGATTGCCTAAGTTTATTGTGGGAATAACATGGAGAACTAATAGTTGATTTACATTTTGGAGAAGGCTTTAAGACGGCTTGAAGTGCCGGTATGCACCTAGGTCCTCGGAGTTCATATTGCAGGAACTTTTTCATATGTAATGACACTAGAAAATATTGTTACAGGGTAGAATGTGAAACTCAAGGTACATGTTGATTGAAAAGAAGCTGTCGCGAATTTTCTCAGTTCGTCACATGTTTCTTTTGCCAAGGCGGGATGCAAAAATAAAAGCAGGGATCTAGTGGTTGCGTCTGACATTGTTGTATCTTTGTCGTCGATCCATAGAAGAGTGACTGGCCCAAGGGCCCCACCAGGAAAACAGTTTGGCTTGTAAATAACATATTCTACAGCTGTTCCTCCATCACTTTGTGGGAAAGAAGGTAAGAGAATGAAATGCCTTGTTGTATACACAAAAACCACCCACACACCCAAAATGGCTTCCACTAGGTACCATTTTGGCGGAGCCCTATCGCGTGGCAGTATGGCAGAGAGTAAGGCTGTAAGTGCTGAGACGGGCCCATCAATTTGCAAAACTAATTGCAGGAACTAAGTTACAGTAAAACAGTGTCCGTCACACATGAATAATATGAGGCGTCATATACAACACTTTTGTTCTTGCAACGGTTGAAGGAAGCTCGGAGACCTTTATCGCACCTGCAGAAAGCCTAGGCGTATTACAACAAAAATACACGGAGTATTTAGCCTCAAACCAGTTTATATTCCCATAATGTCGTCATATGGAACCGCTTTGCATGCCATATCTTGGCAGAGGATGAACACAAGAACAATGGGAAGGTACACAAACATGAGTTGGCAACCACTTTACTTTCCTCTGCCTGAACTGATTATTTCTTAGCACTTTAAGTGGCCTCCTATTGAAACTGCGAACAAGAAACTTATTTTTCTTTTTCTTCTTGTCGCCTGTCCGAAGTAAATGCATTTCAATAAATAAAAAAAAAACCACAAACCAGCGTTGACATTGCACTTCATGGCCTCGATTCTGGCCTGAGGCCTCAATCGAGATGGGATTCTGTACACGTTGTCTGACATTGCACGCCTCCTCAAATGGCGCGGAAGCTGCTGGTAAGCCCTCTTGCGTGACGTGCCGGCCGCTTGGTGCGCCGCGCCCCTCGTTGCGCTGCTATCTTCGTGTGATGGCCTTCTTTTGCCGAGAGACTGCCGCTGGTCCTCGGCAGAGGCAAAAAGATGCATTTCAACAACCCTCGCCTTTGCTTGTTAGTACTAACCTTCATCCACGTGGTGTACGTCATACCGCAACGATTTGAGCAGGATCGATAACCGGTATCGCAGCCATCCAATGACCGAACGATTATTTTTGTTCTGTTCCGATTTTCACCTCTCCCATTTTCCCCCGAGAACTACCCATGTGTTTAGCATATCAACATGCCAAAGTAGACAGCACTCCCCTGCTCTGAGTTCGGATTCAGTTGCTGATTACCAAGATCTCAGAAATTCATTTATTTTTGCTTTTGAATGAGTGGCGATGCGACTGTGTCGGGTGCCGCGAACGGCGAAGGTGCCGTGTCTGTGCAAGGTAATGAAGACTGCGGCGAATACGGTTGTCATAGAACAGAGATGGCCCTACCGGTTGTGAGCCAGTTGATCTCACGATTTGGACCGCCGTGGACTGAAGCAGAACTCATTGTTTTCTTCTACTGTGTGACCCAATATCGCCATTCGCTCCCTAGTAATTGGTTTTACCGTAGCTTTTTCCGAGTACGGCACTATGGGGCTTGATCTCGTTGCAAATGAGTTGTCGGCTCAAATTGGTGCTCCCAATATAAGGTTTCCTGTGGTGTGCAGTAGGGGTGACTACAAGCTCACTCCCCACAGAAATGAAGATATGGTTCAAGCTCTTTACGAATTACACAAAGAGTTCCTGCACACGCCCAATGCATCTTCAGATGCGCTCATAGCGAGGCACGCATTTTTGTGCCAATGTGCATTGGATGGTGAGAATGACCCCAAATAAAGGAGCCTTACCACTTTTCAGGCGCAGCTTCTAAAATTCCCGCGGGAACCAGTCTGGAGGAAACAAGTAAATGTGACAGCCAAATAGTACCACTGTCTTCCGTTGCATCTACTTCCGTTACGGATACAACGGTTACAGACCACACTGCACTCCATAACTGCCAATCCGTGTTGCGTCACTTCCTATTTCCCTTCAAGAGTACCACTTCACGCAATCATGACAAAATCATTCGAAATGCCAAACAAGCTGCTCAATGGTGTGTTGCAGAATACTTCTACAGTGATGTAGACAGAGGATACTTTGAACGCCCTTTGACACCGTAAGATTCCAACACTTGTGTCGAAACAATTCATTCACTTTTCCTAGATGTTCCCCGCCAAGAAGAATGTCCAGTGCCTATATGAACGTATCGTTATTTTTACCTTTACACTTTTAACCAAGCAAAAGGAACAAAGAGCAGAGATACGTGCTTTCCGCCATGCTCATGTTCCCCTTGTGGTACCTCCTAAGGCTGAAGTGCTATGTACACTCAAAGAGGCCAAACTTAAGAAGCACTAATTGATTAAACCAGTTTGCATGCCTACTGCAATTTTGCATGGGGTTGTAGAAATTGAAACAGCCCCAACGAAGTTGCTCAAGGTTGAGGAACCTACTGTGCGTTCTGGGTCTAATTCTCATAGGTTTCCTTGTTGGACAACCCAAATAAGTATTATCGCATCCCTCAGTCCCGCGTTCATGTGTGTAATTTACTCTTCATTTTTGCAGCTAAACAAAGTCCAGGTTCTTCCGGATCATTTTCAGAGCAAACAATATTTCTCCAATGAATATCGTACCATGGCAGCACTCCCTCCTGTTGACAATACTTCATGTGGTCGGACAACAATCAGTCCCCTGGAAGGGGAACAAGACCTATGTCTCCAAGATTCAGAAGCACTGGAAACTAGCAAAGGAAAAACATTCACCCCCCTCGTTGTGAATGATAAACACACCAGTTCTGAAGCTGTAAATTCCATTCAAGCTACTGTAGTGACTCAGCCACACCGAAAACAGAAGGTATGGATTTAGTTGTTTGTATTTGTGTTGGTTTGAAGAAATTAAACAGTCAAGATATGTGCCACGCCAGTCGAAATCCACCGCGGGAATTGCAAGAAAGCCGCGAAGTTCTAAGAACCAAAGCCAACCTACTGGTATCCAATCCAAACCTTTCTGTAAATGGTTTAATATGTATAGCCGTTGTCCCGGAGTCATCAGAAGTGACTGTACCATGGGATGTCATATGTGCCACAGCATACCAGTTTTTGTGTGAAAAGGATGCTGTTTTGAGTGAATTGAAGTACTTGAATCAGCAAGGACAACTTTGGCAGAAGAAATCCGGCAAAGTCTCACCTTTTAATATGACTCCAATATTGACTGCTTAGATTGTTGATTCCTTTCGGGGGTGGTATTCATGGCTTGCCACACGACTTGAAGAGATTAATACATGTCTACTCCCAACTTTGTCCGCAGTATCGTCAGGTGTTCAGGCCAAGTTGCCTCAGGTATGCCCTTGTTCCTTCCTCTTAAGGTGACTTTCGCCCCTTACATCTTTGTAAGGTAAGTAATCCCAGTTCACTTGATGAAATATCACAGTTGGAAGCAAAAGCGAAAATACTCATTTCTCGTGTAGGTTTCTCTCTCCCAACAATTCATTCACTTTGCACAGGCAATTGAGGATTCCAAATACGAATCAGATAGACCAGAAACAGCCGAGGCACTAAAGGAAGCTACTTATCTTATAACTGTTGCTTGTGCTTTGAACGATCATGCAGCCAGCGTAGGTGGTGCAAGGTGAACAGTGCCCCGTTTTCATTTCCTGTGGTTTGTATTCACTCTGTCTCAAGAAACGAAGCAGAGAAAGCGAGTCTACTGTCTCATCTTGGTCAAGCCGTCGATTTATGCTTAGCTCAAGCAGAACCAAGCAACCCTCAAAGCCTCAAGTGAGTGTTCTTCCGTTCACCTTCCCGTTCTAATGTAACACAACTCAGAGTGTTCCAGGACATCCAAGCTAAAGTAAGCACCCTAGTTACAATGTGCTCGGTGTAGTGTTGTATGTAGAATAGGGATAAAGGTGGGAATAAATATCCTGCACTTGTTGAGAAAATCTTTTTTTTTGTTTGGACTTTTGATTCTATGTCCCGCCAATAAAAATCAATCACCCCAGTGGTAGGCGATCACTACTTGCAGCCCCATTCTTCCCGTACTTGGGTGGATCTTCACCCTGGGGCCAAATGATTCAAGCAGATCTCACGTCTGTATAAAAAAAATTAACCACCTTCCACGCTTCTGCTGTTGCTGTTTCTATTTTCTTTGCCAACACAGCTGACATATGGTGTCGTGTTAGGTTTGTTGTTAGTAGAAAAGTTGCAATTATGCCATCCTCTAGGCACCACTTTCCTGCCTGCATCCTTTTTATACCCCTGTTTTCTGTGGATCTACGTGGCGCATTTACGTTAAATAAAATCGTGTCTACGCATACTTAGATTCTAGGCACTCTCTCACAAATCACCAAACTTATAAACAGATGTCAGATGAAGGTGACGTGACACCGGATCGTCCGCTGCCGGCAAAGAGACCTCGTAATTATGCCTCCATTTGTTTGTTTGTACCTAACAACAAGGAAACACAGGTGTGGATCCCAAGCCGAAACTACATCACCACCGACATCGCGCTCTACAATGTAATGCCACCACAAGTGATGGACCACATTGTATCATTCATCATGCTTGCATCCAATCCCGACGGCACAGGTTTCAAGCCTCTGTTGAACTTTGCAGTGTGTTCACGCACGTGCCTGTCGGCCTGCGAGAGATCGTGCATGTTGTTCCGCGTGAGGGCCTCATGCAGAACTGCAGATAGCACAACACAATGGACCACGACTCTGGATGATGTGACTGAAGCCGCAACCCCAACGTTGGGGTGCCAATTGGCTGAAGGGAGATGCTCTCTTGCATTTTTGAAACATTATGTGGATGAACGGGAGTGGCAATGGAAGGTTGCAACATCAACACCTGAGTCTAAAAAAAGTTCTGGAATGCACAAAAAAGCCAAATCCAAACTGGAAGCCTTTATATCAAGGGTGAGGCGCATAATGAGCACAACGAAGACCACGTACAAGCAGCATGTCAGGAAATACGACGAAGACAACTACGAGGTGTGTTCCTCTGGAGCCATATGGTTCCCCTCACTGGACCTCACAAAGAAAGTGTTCGTATTCTGCAATGGAAAATTAAAGCAGAAGGAGATACAAGTGGCGATGATTGCTCTCAAATGGGATACTGTTGTGTTGATCCTGGTGGGCCAGCACCACCTCGACCTCCAAAGAAAATACTGGGCACTAACCACTTTGGGCATCCGTGGGTTCACTTCATAGACGGAGGACCTGCAGAATGGGACATGTGTATTTATGACTACCGTGCCGATGACGATCTCCAGTCGGAAAAAATTCAACAACTGATGACACTTGCTGATTGTCCATGTTCTGTTGCTGAGGAATTGTTTGATTTCCTTGGGGAGATTGTGGGATTGTGTGGTGTTGAAGTCGAATAATCTATCTTGTGGCACTTGGTTCTTTACTCCGTGCTCAGGACACTGTTGATGCGCATGTCAAATGTAACCCAAGAGTACTGAATTTTTTTTCTGGACATGACCGAACTCCTCCTTGTTTATTTCTAAGGCTGTTGTTTGGTTCTTGCAGCGGGTGTTCAAACACACCTTTTTCTTCACGCAGGAGAATAGAAATATAGGTAGATCGGTTGATTACGCACTCCCGGTGCCAAACCAACTATCACGACCGACGATGTCGAGAAAGAGTAATATTATTTTTTCTATAATTAAAAACAATAGATCTAAATGTTGGTGAATCGCGAAACATTCAGTTGCATCTGCAAGATAGCTTCGAGAATAGAATAGCAGATCTGCTCATTCCAAGAATCTACTATAGCAAATTCTTCTTCACATGTAAAAAAAAACACAATTGTGTGGTTCTGGTTCTCTGGCCAGCAGGACAAACGTAATTGTAGACAAACCCGAAAGCCAGAAAAGCAGCACAACAAACCGGTAAAGAAAAGTAACACCAGCTTTCATCTTTTTAATTAATGGAAGAAGAATGAAAGATAGGTGATCAAGCACAGGGAGTCAGAAGCCAACAAATCCTCAGGAGCAATAATGCGAGGGACGTGGAGGTGGGTTTCAGCAGCTTGAATGGCAGCAGTGGCCCTGGTAATCGGCGTTGTCTGATGCGGTGTTGTTTGTGTTGGAATTGTGGGTTAGACAGTATGTAATAAGTGAGTCGTGAGGTGCGCTGTTGCAGTGAAATGGGAGAGCGGTACTACCATGTTGGGATCGTCGGAAATGCTTGTGGGGCTGAAGGCGCGGACCAAGGAACATATTGCGGTTCCATCTCCCCAGCTGGTGTGGGAGAAATTTCTCGGTTAGGTGAGTGATAAGGAAGGACTAATGACCGACCAGGCGGCAGTAAAGTCAGACACAGCCGGGACTCGTGCTGATACAAGTTCCAGGAGTTTCTACTTATGTTATGCCTGGGGAAAAAAAAGGAATAATTGCCGTACTGCTTTATCCATTTTGACCTGAGATAGCGAGATTAGAGAAACAACAAGAAGAAGAAGAAGAAGTTATCAAATAAACCTGGAAAAGGGTAATTAGCACCCATATGAGACCAAGAATTAATTTAAGGTTGCCATCAAGGAGGTCTTGGAGGCAGGCAATGAAATTAGAGTTGTGACACAAAAGATAGGTCTCTATTACCTTCAGTCCCAACCAACACCCTGCCTCCACATTCCTTGATGCACGCCAAGCAAATAGACAAATTCTCAATCTTGTGGACCCTCATTCGCGGGTTCTTGTTGTACCTCAGGCTGCGGCCAGATAAAATCTCCACCAAGTTTGGAAGAAGCACGCCGTCGCACAGGGCGTTGAGGTTGGGCATGGACAGCCCCCTTTTGCCCAGGTGGTGATTTACCCAGCACGTGAATGTGCGATTCTTATTTGTGAATTGTGGGACAGGGTGTGTCAGTTGAGGTGAGTGTGGGGGTGGGGAAAAAAAACTCAGTGGTGATTTGATCGTATGCACGAAACACAAGCCACACCTGTTGTTCGACCCAAGACATGTCCATCGTCGACATCTCCTGAAGGGTTGTCCCTCTGTTTTTTTTTTTGGTGTAAACCGAAAGTTCAAAATTCTATCTTTTGAGTTTTGGAAAAGCTAATTACAATCAGGAAGGAGAAGGGTTCTCAGTACTGCAGGTGGTCAGTGTAAGCCGTTGCGGTTGCAATGCTGCAAATGTAGCCGCGTGCCAGCGAGGTATTGGCCACAATAGACCCATTGTGCCAGTTGACGAGATAAACATCGCCCCTGTATCCCGCATACAGGCAGCGGTGGCAGGCATCCCACAAGACTGACACCCGGTCCTTGCTTTTATTTGGCAGCTGGCACACCCACATGGTTGCGCCGTTTGGCCCAATGGCTACAATTCTGGAACTGATAGCCACAGTCACAGCATACAGGGCAGACCTTGGTCCTCCCTCAGAAATCACAGCAATTGGAAGTGAGGTCCCTTGGTAGCCGCACCCCTGCAGGTTGTTCTCCCATAATACTTTGCGCTCGGGCACACTGAGGCAGAAAACGCTGCCGTTGGTTCCGCAGTACAGCCGCGAGTTGTGGCATGCCACGCTGACGCCGTGATATCCAGAGCCTTCCAGATTCACCTCTTTGGACTTGACCAGGCCCAGAGGAGTGACGTCGAGAAAATGGACGAAGCCCAGGACGCCGGCAAACACGCTCATCGGCCAGTCCTCCGACTGCGCGATTCCCATATTTGCCATGGGGGCGCGATTCAGAACGACGCGAGACACCACGCAGCCGTGATCCATGTTGATCGCGAACACAGTCCCCCAAACTCCGCTCCACACCAAAGACGGCTGGATCCCAGGCGCCAAGCAGGGCATCACTGGCGGCTGGTTGTAGGGGCCCATTGGGGCCAGCGGGAGGGGCGTGCGCCACAACGGGGCCCCGGTGGACTTGTCGATCCGGGCGACGATGCAGTCGGAAGTCGCTGCGACGGAATCGCCGGCGTCGCAGATAGCCGAGTTGTAGCCCGTTATGGACCAGTGGATCCCTATGAGCTCGTGGAGCCCTGTTATCGAGGTCATCCACTCCACTGCCCCCGTCATGGCGTCCAGGGCAACCACGGAGCAATCGGCTGCCGCGAACACCCTGGGCTTTCTCCAGGCGCCTCCCGAGGAGCTCTGTGATCCAGTGTTCGCGGAATGCAAGGGGTACGTGTTGGGGTCGACAAAGGAGGAACTCGCGGTCATGGCGTCGGTCCCGATGTCGAGGATGACAGGAACCGGCATCTGCTGCTGCATTATACTCAGGTCCAGGTCGCGGTCCCACAATTGCACCAGGCTGGTGGTCTCGTGAGCCGAGTCGATCCCTCCGGACCTCAGTGTTTGCTGCCGGGAGCAAACGACGTGAGCGCCTGCCCCAACGACAACGAGACCGTCTGTCGGTTGTTGCTGAGGAGCCAGCGAATACATTGGGGGCACAGTGGAGGATGCCACAGGCAGAACCAGTTGCGTGTTATAAATTATGGGAAGCGGCGAAGAAGGTGTGTTGTCGCCAGGTACAACGACAGAGAATGCCGTGGCGCCGTTGGGCGTAGAGTTTAAAGGTGAAAAAGAGGTGGGGTAGAGAGTGCTGCTCGCGATTGTGGGAGCAGACGCTACAGGGTCAGGCACCAGCTGGCCAACCGTAGGGACACCAGACATCAATAACCTCTCACGCCGATTGGATCGTTGAAAAGAAAGAAGAGTGATGTTCTTGAAGAGAATTGCGAACTTCACGGCTTGATTCCTATGATTCGTACACATCTGGCAGCTTACTCTTGAGGAAAGAAGGGCACCCCCTCTTTGGGCCTTGATCTGGGGATATGAGCTGTGAAGGTTTTCCAGTGATGAGGGTCTTCGTCAGGGGGCATGGTTGCCAGGAACCCAACGAGACAAAGAACCAGAGCAAGATTGATGGATCAATCAGCCGGAAACAAAAGAAAAAAGGGTCAGGAAGGGGTACCCCCTAGCGGATCTTGCGCCGAAATTGGTGTTTGTCTGTATTATTTAATACAATCAATGGCGACGACAATGGCAACCGCGAGTGAGACGAGTAGTCCACGTGAGTTGGGACCACTCGTTGAATACCTCACTTGTCCCTCTTGTGAGCGGTTTTACGTCGTACGTGCTTTTTTTTCCCCTCGTTCTTTTTGCGTACTCTTCTTCTTCTTTTTTTTTTTTTTTTCTTTTCCCCTTTGTTGCAGCACTCGAATGTGCTGTACTTGCTGTAAATGGGTTCTAATTTTTGAGCCCAGGAGGTCGTATTGCAATGCTCGCATTCCTTTTGCACACACTGTGCTAAGGAGTTCTCCAAGGCCAGTGGCACTATTATTTGCCCCATTTGCAAGGAACCCACTGACTTACCTCTTGGTGGAGTACCAGCTCTCATGAGAGACCATTTTTCCAATAGTTACTAGCCCTACACCTCCTCACCTTTGCTCACTCAAGTGTGCAGGTGCTGCACTGGTTTTGGAAGGGTGTGGAGTTTTGCCCCTGAAAACAAGAACTTCTTCCCACTGTTTATTATGCAAAACAGGCCATGCCACACACTGGTGTGTTACATGTGGGGAATTGTGCTATGCTTGCTCTGCCAAGGTGGGGCTCAATTTATCTTTCCTCTATATGCTAAGTTCAATTAAGGTACACAGTACAGCAAAGGATCATGAGGTTGTCGCTCGGAGATCTCGAGCCAGAGCAAATTTATGCAAAGCACATGGTGAAAAACTTGACCTTGTTTGCACCATTTGTAAGAAGTGTTTTTGCCACGTTTGTGGCAAAGACAAGCGACTTTGCAGGCATAACCCTTCCCCATTCACAGAAGAAGCTCTTTTAGCTTTCAAACGGTGGAACCTCTCCAATCCTCCTCTAAAAATCTTACTTGTCTCAGAGATATGCCAGAAATAGTAAACAGTCTGATCAGTCAAGAAGCTGAAGTTATGGAAATTAAGACAATCATTCACACAAACGAAAAACAAGTAATTGATACAGCTACAACTGTACAAGAGTTACTCAAGACAACAGAGGCAAAGTACGAGTTTGAGAAATGAATTTGAACTCACCTCCTTTTATAGGCTACATAAAATTCTAACGGATAAATTCGCTCAATTGAGAGGCATAGCAGAAAAGATTGTTGAGAAACAAGTAATCAATATCCAGGCTGCTGACACAATGATCCTTCGAAAGTTAGGACAATTATCCGCTGCAACAGCAGTAATCAAAATGCTTTCTGTCTTCTCTTTCTGATCAGCTTAGTTGGGCATGAGTGTTCTTACACCTGGAAAGACAGACAACACAGGAATCCATGAAATGTGTGAGGCTGGTTGTATGGCATCCCAGCAGGCACGAGCACCTCCTGTTGACATAGACATTGTCCAGAGTGCTATTGATTCTCAATTGAGACTGGAGGTTGTATAAGTACCGTGAGCAAGGGTTTTTTTTTTAAATCCTTTCACTTACGAAGTTCATTTTAGTTGAACTCTGATATTGTGGAGGCCGCAATTGAATCAATTGGGAATGTGACAGAGACAACGATTGCTTCCGCACTTCCGCCAATTATTGGTGAGTATTTTTCTTTTTCTAATTCCGTTCTGCACCTACAACCCAAGTGTCATCATCCTTTTACTGATTCCTTTTTTGTTATTTTTATATAAGCTTCTAGTCCTGCTCAAGGAAACCTCACAACGTCTGGTGGAAGAGGCTTTCTTGATGGCCCGGCCTCTCGAGCTCAGTTTTCATACCCAAGTAGTGTTATAGTAGACTCAGATGGATTTATTTTTGTTGCCGATTGTCACAACCACAGAATCAGAAAAGTGACACCTGAAGGTTGACAGTGTAGTTTTTTTTTTTTTTTTGCTTTGCCTATTGTTTTTTCTCCCACCACTTGTTTCCCAGTGAACCTTCCTCAGGTGAAGTTACCACGTTTGCTGGCTCAGGAACACCAGGACATCTAGATCACAATCACAAAGCCATGGCACAATTTAATTACCCACGAGGATTGGCCCTGGACCCTGATGGGGGCCTCATTGTATCTGACAGTGGCAATCACCGGGTCAGAAAAATTACCCAAGGTTCTTTTCTTCCACTTTTTCCCCCAATATATACCTTTGTACAGCTGGGGCGGTTCAAACTCTTTCTGGATGCGATACTCCAGGATTCCTGGATGGACCTTGGTCTGCAGCACAATTTAATTATCCGCGCTGTGTCACTATAGATCATTCCGGGAATGTACTTATTGCTGACAGTGATAACAACAAAATTCGGTGCATTGCGCAAGATGGAAGTAAAACAGTCTTTACCCTGGCTGGAGGATTCAAAACTCCATTTGGTGTCACTGTAGATAATAATGGTAATCTCATTGTTTCAGACACCGGAAATCATTGCATTAGAAGAGTTACACCAGATGGTAACACAACCAACATTCACCCTCCAATTAACAAAGGAAACAAGGAGCCACAAACGTAATTGCTGGGATAATAGGAGCTCCTGGCTTTACTGATGGAAAAGCACTCACAGCTTTGTTCAATCGACCCTTGGGGTTGACAATTGACTCAGCAACAGGAAATTTATATATTTCTGACTTTGGCAACCATAGGATTCGGAAACTAACACCTCAAGGTTTTTCCCTTCCTCCAGTTGGAGTTAAAAATAATCAATCCACTTGTTAGGAATGGTGACTACAGTTCTGGGGGATGGCAATGCCGGGTGTTCTATGAATCAGTTATACTGTCCCTCGGATGTTGCCTTGGACTACAGTACCACTTCAAACTTCAATGAAGGCGGGAGGGGAGCCAGCATTTACATCGTTGTCGCGGACTGTTTCAATCACCGGATTGTCAGACGGGCACTGTCACAGCACGAAATCTAATTGTACATCATAGCCACAAGAAAAAAACCACTTTTATGTACAAATTCCACTCCAGTTATCATGCTCTATGCCGAAACGCTAAAGAGCTTCATGTCCGGAACCTCTAAAACTTTTTCGGTAAAGTGTAAAGAAAAATCAATAGCAATGTTAGGCGCGCCAGTGAGAACAACAGCGCTTTCGCTTGGTGCGGTGAGATGGGACACAGCGGTCCCACAATGGCGCAGCGGCGGGAACAGGTGCAGCCACACGGCACGGCAGCGGTCTTGTGTAGATGCCAACGAAGCAACAGCGAGGGTGGCTTATGGGATGTCCGACGTCGCGTTCGTGTACCCGATAACTCCGTCCACGCCCATGGCCCACCACGTCGAGCAGTGGTCGTCGGCCGACCGCCGTCCCACAATCGTGTCGCGGCTCCCTCCCCCCAACGCCTACGCCACGCCCCTCCTCCTCCTCCCCCCAGAAGGTCGCGGGTTCGAGCCCCAGAGGAGCCGCCGCAGTTCCGAGGACAAGAAAAGCCCCAGCCGAGTCGGCCGGCCCCTTGTCGTGAAGCAAATGCAGAGCGAAGCCGGGGTCGCGGGGGCCTGCCACGGCGCGCTTCTGAGCGGCGCACTCGCCACCACCTTCACGTCGTCGCAGGGCCTGCTGCTGATGCTCCCGGAGCTCTACAAGATCAGCGGGGAGCTCCTGCCGCTCGTGGTCCACGTGGCCTCGCGCTCGGTCGCCGGCCAGGGCGTCACCATCCAGGCCGACCACTCGGACGTGTACGCGGCGGCCAGGAGCGGCTGCGCCGTGCTGTGCTCGCACGGCGTGCAGGACGCGTGCGAGATGTCGGCCGTCGCGCACGCGGCGGCGGTGGAGTCGCGCCTGCCGTTCTTGCACTTCTTCGAGGGCATGCAGGTGTCTCATGAGCTGTCTACCGTGAGGGAGCTGGAGGAGGACTTCATTGCTGAGAAGCTGGTGCCGTGGGAGCACATCGCCAAGTTCAGAAGCAGCGCCGCGACGCCGAGCTCTCCGAAGGCGAAAGGCGTTGTTCAGGGAAGAGACACTTATTGGCAACAGCAAGAGACTGGGGTGGGGATTATGATGCGCGTACCGGAGATAGTCAAGGGGGTGTTAATGAGGCTGGAAGGCGGCACAGGGAGAAGGCACCAGTTGATGGAATATGAGGGCGCACGGGATGCTGAAAGAGTGGTTGTGGTTATGGGAGCAGCCACTCACACCGTCGCTGAGACTGTAAGGGATATGTGCTCAAGGGGAGAAAAAGTGGGAGTTCTGGGAATCCATCTCCTTAGGCCATGGAGTACTGCGGATTTCGTCAATGCCCTTCCTGCCACCACAAAGAAGATTGCAGTATTGGATAGGTGTGGAGCTGATACTGCTGCATCACAGCTTCTCTATCTAGATGTTGCCGCTTCCCTTGTATCCAGTGGCCGGCACATCCCCACTGTTATTGCTGGGAGGTACGGCGTTGGAGATAAAGACTTTACCCCAGCTCACGCAGCTGCTGTATTTGAACACCTTTCTCAGCCATTTCCAAAGAGGCACTTTACCGTGGGCATTTTAGATGACGTCACGCACATGTCTATCCCACCAAGCAATAAGATCTCCAGCCTGAAGCCCGCACATTGCGTAGAATGCATCTTCTGGGGCATTGGTGGTGATGGAACCGTGGGGGCAAACCGCAATGCCACAGCAATTATATCAAAGCACACTGATCTGTGCACGCAAGGAATCTTTTTGTTTGACGCACATAAAATGCGAGGAGTAACAGTATCACATTTACG
The DNA here is from genome assembly GCA_020536535.1 of Pelomyxa schiedti. NCBI lineage: Eukaryota > Evosea > Pelobiontida > Pelomyxidae > Pelomyxa > Pelomyxa schiedti. Next base: position 47,769 of record JAHLWZ010000277.1, on the reverse strand, counting down.
TTTTGGCACAACACCACAGGAAAAACATTATCCTATTCAAGAAGCTGACTTTGTGTCTTCCAGTGTTCCAGAATACCTCTCAATGCAATTCTCCATTCCAGTAATATTTAATAATTAACCTCCTGCAATCATGCAGCACTAATGGCCTGACTTAATTATGACAGGTACCCAGACTTACTTCGCTCTGTTAAGCCCAATGGTACCCTTTTAGTCAATACCAATTGGTCCACCCAGGACTTTTCCTCTAAATTACCCTCAACAATCAAACACCAAATTGCAAGCAAAAACATCAACCTCTTTGCAATTGATGCCTCCAAGATCGCTGAAAAGTTAAATCTTTCTGGTCATACAAATAACATCATGCAAGCTGCTTTCTTCAAGTTATCTGGCGTTATGCCTCTTGAAAAAGCGTTGAAGAGCCTAAAAGACGCTATTTCTGAAAGTTATGCAAGATTTGGGGATGATGTAGTTTCAAAAAATATAGCTTCTGTTGACGCTGCTCTCGATGGCATCCAGAAAATTGAGTACCCAACAAAAGAATGGCTCTCTTTGGATCTAGGGTCTCATTCTCAAGTACCGGAGGATAACTCCAGTATAGAAAAAAGTATACTCGAGCCCCTAAAGCACATGCAATCTGATTTACCTGTAAGCACATTTGTTCCTTATTCTGGAGGTTGGCAACCTACAGGTCAAACAAAGCATGAAAAGCGAGCTATATCTTCACATGTGGCCACTTGGAAGAACAGTAGTCGTTGCATACAGTGTAATAGGTGTTCCTTTGTATGCCCCCACTCTGCCATCAGACCCTTCATCTTCACTGAGGGACAATTGCAGAAGGCTCCAGAATCTTTCAAAACGATTCCTGTGAGAGATAAAACCAGTGTGAATGCGTCATACCGAATCCAAGTCTCGCCAGATGATTGTACTGGATGTAATGCCTGTATTCAAGCATGCCCCACACAATGCCTTTCACTAGAAGCAGTTGATGAACAAACTAACAAGGAGAGAGAAAACTGGGCTTTTGCATCCAATCATACTAATGACCCATCTATTTTTACCGGAACTTCCAGTCAACGTAACACTATAAAGGGGTCACAACTGCGAAAACCTTTGATTGAGTTTGCCGGCGCTTGTGCAGGCTGTGCACAACCTACTTATGTGAAGCTCTTAACTCAACTATTTGGAGAGAGACTGGTCATCGCTAATGGAATAGGATGCAGTACAGTATGGGGAGGAACAGCCTGGAATAGTCCTTACACTGTGGATGACAAGGGCAGGGGGCCGGCCTGGGCATGCAGCTTGTTCGAAGATACTGCCGAACTTGGGCTTGGAATGATGTTGGGTCACAGTTTACAAAGAGAGCAACTCCAGGCACTGATAACTCAGGCTTTGTCCAGTGAAACTGTCTCACCCCAACTGAAAGCAGCGCTGCAATCCTGGTTATCTGCAAAAGCAAGCCCCACAGAAGCAGAAGCTGCCTACGAGCGTCTACTACCCCTCCTGGAAACTGAAAAACATGGAAGTGAGGTGCTAAAGCAAATTTACCTACTCAAAGACTTCTTCCCAAGGACAACCCATTGGATTGTGGGTGGTGACGGCTGGGCGTATGCCTCCTTTTCTTTTCATTTTTTTTTTTTTTTCTGCATACCAACCCAAACACAGCTACGATATTGGATACGGAGGTCTCGATCACATCCTGGCCTCTGGGGAGAAAATCAACATCATGGTCCTCGACAACGAAGTATACGCCAACACAGGAGGCCAGTGCTCCAAGTCCACGCACACCGGGGCCTACGCGAAGCTCGCCTCCACCGGCAACACCCGGAACAAGAAGAACCTCGCGCAGCTGGCGATGTGCTACCCCCACGTGTACGTCGCGTCGGTGTGCTACGGCGCCGACCCCGCCCACGCGGTGCGCGTGCTGCAGGAGGCCGACTCGCACCCCGGGCCGTCGCTCGTGCTGTGCTACTGCCCGTGCATGGAGCACGGGATCAAGGGCGGCGGGCTGGTGCGCGCGCTCTCGCAGATGAAGCGGGCAGTGTCCAGCGGGTACTGGCCGCTTTTCGTGAGGGACCCGGGCAAGGGGGCTCAGGTGTCAATGGACAGGAGGGTCCAGCCCCCGACGGAGCAGCAGCACGGAGAACTGGAGAAGTTTTGCTCACAGGAGTGCCGGTTTGATCCCAAGTGCGTACCCAAAATAGCCACTCACCTGAATTCCACCACCGCAAAATTAGCCGCCAGTAGCACATCAACACCAGTGGCACCACACAAAACTGATTAACAACACTGATTTGCACCCACTATTTAACGCTGTATCTTTTTTCGAACAAGGGTAAAACCAGTTTATGGACCATTTTTGTTCCAAACAGGTTCATTCCGCCAGAAAACTCCCGCCAGTCACCAAGAGGTAAGTACCTGTTTTCCGCACTTTTTGTATCTAAGAAACTGAACTGCACTCCTGCCACAACGCCGGCAGTCACTAGGCCCAAAATAACCCCAATGATCATGGCGGTTTTGTGGTCCCTGTCCTCCCCACTGCTGTCATCTATCCCAACTGTGATTATTGCATAACCAGAAACAGCCTGTGCTGCTTGCCCATTTCCCCAGTTGATGTCACAAGTGGCACTGATTACTCCAACCACACCACAGAAGATACTGGGGTCAAGGTAGACACTGTTTCGTTTTTAGACGCTGTTAAGACTCTGTGATGATATTGACCTGAATTTGTTCTCAAGTGGTGACACAAAAAGCAAGGTGGTATGAAAAAGCTGAGCTTCTGTTTCAACGTTGTGGTGTCCCAGGAGATTTCCTGACCAGTCATACAAGTCCACGTCAGTTTTGCAGTCACAGTCCTCATCAGGAATACCGGCGTCAGTAATGAAGTACTCATCAATGGTGATTGCTGTTGAGCAAGGTTAGGGAAAAAAAAAAAGAAGTTACAGCGGGTAGCGCACTCTGGCCTGGTTGGAGAGACACAGCAAAACTACCATTCGGATAATATGTGCTTATATAGAGAGTGCTATTTTCATTCCCGCAGTGCGGGATACTAATGAAGACATCTGTAGTGAAGGATGTGAAATCCTGAAGAACACCACCGTCACAGGTAGGGTCTTCAGGGAGACACTCAACAAAAAACTCCAAGACGAAATTGCCATCAATATAGCAGTTACTTTCTGGGTACATTGTGAGCAGGGCGGCTACTTCTGAATACGAGTGAAGAGCTTTCGTTATTGATGTCACTGAAAGAATGGCACCCAGTGTGTTGCTTGGCACTGAAAGCGGGATGGGATTCACAGATGTAATGCAATATGGTGCATTTATCATGGCAACTACATCGGCATAGGCAGTGTAACTGGCTACTCCAATAGTACCTGTCAAAGATGCGACATAGTGAGGCGGTTCATAAACAGTGAGGTTGATATATTCACTCTCTGTAGAAGACGGAAGATACATTTTCTTATTGAGTCAGGAGAGTGAGAATAATGAGGAGGCGTACATCATAGAAATTGGCATCAACCACCACGGTGAGGACTGTGTCGAAGAGGGTGCCCGAGTACAGCGGTATTGTGTACTCTTCCACCACTGTATAAATACAGTCTCCGTTTGCAGTGTCGAGCATTTGAGCACAGTTGACGCGGAAGAGGTCGGTATCAAAGTCCCTTGCCGCGGTCTGCACACACCCATTTGTCTTAGATGAAGTCACCACCCAGCCATTGTGATTGTCAATCGAGTACTCACACATTGTGCCGTTCTGTCCATTCGGAAACATCAGCCATCCCATAGTAGTCGACGACTATGACTGTGATGAGGTTATCGTGGGAGTGAATGGTAATATTCCGTTCGAGAGCAGATAAAGTGCCATATTCCTCGTATGTGCAGCTGGTAGTTATTGCAGGACCAGAATACCTTGGGTGTGTCTCAGGTGAATGATCACCAACGAAGTTCTGCGTGCCCTCAATAGTTTCCTTCTTACTGTTCTCCAAGTCCCAGTTGAGACCACAAATGGCTTTGATTTGCACAAACTCTCCATTAATGTCACTAAAGGCACTGGGGTCCAAATATATACTACCCAGTTGTGAAAAACAGCCCATATAATAATAAAAATTGAAGGCTGCGTGCAGACCTGAACTTATTCTCAAGTGGGGAAAGAAGAAGAGATTTTGGGTGAAACAGGGCATCAGTTTCAAGAGTGTAGTTCCCAAGTAGAACACCAGACCAATCGTAGACAGACATCTCCGTGGTACAGGTGCAATTATTTGTTGGATTCCCTCCGTCAGTGGTGATAGCTTCCTCAATGATCACAGCTTTTATTAAGTAAGTTCATTATGTTTTGGTAACAACGACGCACTTTGACCTGCCTCAAATGATGTGTCAACACCTCCTCCATTTTCATCATATGTCCGTGTTGTGAGAGAAGTTTCAACCGTTTCTGATGTTTGTGCAGCACCGTCAGGAAAATAAAGATTCACATAGCCAACAAAGGAGGGGGAGGTTTGAATGTAATCCTCACAGTCTGGGTTATCTCCGATACACCCAAAGTAAAATTGAATTCCATATGTGCCTGAAACATTGACACAGAAGTCTCTTGGTTGTATCACGATCCGTGCAGTGAGCCACGCAGTTGAGCAGCTTGGGTTTACTGCAACTGCCGTGGTTAGAATAGCTGCATACTCCACACAGAAGGCATTTGAAATAAACACAGGAGTTTGATTGACTCCTTGGCAGTACAACGGCTGAGTCACAGCTGCAATGATATTTGCATAGTAAGTGGTACTGTATAATTCAATATCACCACTAGCACTGACACCATACTCTGGCGAGAAATTAGCAGAAGTACTGTGGGGAAGAACATTCTAAAGAACAGTCAGAAGACGCAAAGATATGTTTGTGCCATACCGTGCACACAAGGACACACAAGAAAATGGAGAACACATAGCATTGCTGCCTGCACAATTGGGGTTCCATCTGATGGAAAGAACAGTTAGATAACACGTGCCATCCGTAAAGTGCATTTGTACAAACAACATTATGCCTCATTTATTGCCGGTTCACAAATGAATTGGTTTTAGTTAACACAACACCACAATTACCTCGAATCTGTTGGGATCCTGAGGGAGATTCAGGCGACACCTATAGTGCCTTGATAAGCCGGGAACACCATTGTAGTTGTGTTTGTGGCAAAACTGGATCATAGGTGTTATATCCCTCAAGAGCTGTGAGAGGGATCCTGGGGAGGATATCTACCAAGCCACAGTAGATGTTACGTTTTTTGCCCTGATTGAAAACAGTTCAGGCACGATCAGACAAAAACGCAAAAAAGAAACATGGTCTGTTTGTCGGTTGTGGCTGCCCTTGTAGTGACAACGTTTATGGTGTCGCGTGATCAGATTATGGGAGTGGGTGCCGCCGACCTGAGCCTCCAGCGGTTCGACGACGCTCTCGGGGCCTATACCACGTGGCGGATTGTGGGAAACGCGACGATCGACGAGGATGCGGAGTGCCTCGTAGTTGGCTATCTCGGGCAAGCTACAGTGGATCTGACGACCGGGGCCTCGTCTGTGTACGGCAACTTGACTTTTTTCACACTTGAGGGTGTGGCTTCGACTGCCGCGAATGGCAAGCACGGACCCAGGTTCGGGCTGGGGTTGGGGTTATTATGGGATGGGATGCCCGTGCTCGTCCAGTTTTGTTTGGGTTTTGTTGATTGTTCGAGAGGTTGTTTGTTGTGTGAAGTATTTCACTCTTTTATGTATTGGGTTGGGAACACTTATACCAGACAATGGTGGATGTAATTCTAAATACAGGTTGATAGGTTTGGAGTGTGCAATGCAGGAGAAGATGCCCTGCAGATGGGAATATTCCGCAAGTCTTGGCTCAATCAGAACCAGTACAACTACATAGATACCGTCACACACAAAAATTACTACAGCCCCTACGGGCCGAGCTCCTCCGCGCCTCGCGCAGCTGGCGTTTGGCGCCGCTGGGACTTTATTTCCTCTTCTTCAGGCCTCAATGTCTACATGGACGGCACATTGGTAGTTTCCAGTCCAGCATTTTCAACTGGGATAGCACAGATTCGTTTTGAAGGAGACCCGGCTGATCCCAGAGAAGCTTTTCGCTTTGACAATGTCTCGTTTGTTCAGACCGGAGTGGCTCCCTCTCTGGATTATGACTTTCCATCTCCAGAGACTGTATCCGAATTGCTGGCTGACCCATCCTTCTTCCCTGTAGCCGTGTGGTCTCAGCCATCATACCTGGCTTCTTTCTATAAGAATCTTAGTGTCAACTTATTCATAGCCAATGGCTTGAGTGGTGAGACTGATGAACAGTTTTTGAACAATCTGGATACCTTTGGAATAAAAGGCATCATTACTCCTGGGGATGATAATACTCTTGATGAAGCAAAGGTGACATCACTTATGAGCCACCCTGCACTCTTAGGTTGGATGTTTACTGATGAACCAGATAATATGCAGTGGAACGGAACAAATTATGTGCCTGGTCCAACACCTTCTGATGTTTCCAGCTTGAGGGAGGCTCTTATGCAAGCTGATGATTCTCACTCTTTTTACACGAACCTTGGTAGTGGGGTGTCAGATAGAACAAATAGGTGGATGGCCTTTTACAATTATTTTGATTATGCTGCTGCAACAGATATTGTCTCGTTCGACATATATCCTGTTGCCAGCTATGTTAATGGGTCGGACCTCCTATGGAGGGAAGCTGAAGGGATCATGAGCCTGGAAAGGTGTGCTCGGCCCAAATCAATTTTGGATCCCTCATTCTCAAATGGATAGGTTTACAAACAAGAAGAAATGGGTGTTCACATGGCTGGAGTGCAGTTATATTAATGATGTAAACCGAGCTCCCACACCCGTAGAGGTTCGTGCTGAGGCCTGGATGGCCATTATACATGGCGCGGATGGCATTGGGTGGTTTCCTCAGGTAAAATTCCCTTCTCATCCCAATCTAACTTGATCTATAAATTCCACATTTAAACCAAGGTATTCACACCTTCGTTTAAATTCAAAGATATACCAGCTGATGTACAAGAAGAGATGGCATCAATTGGTGCCACTCTCGCAACACTGGCACCGGTTTTGAATTCACAGGAAGTTCCAGGGGTGACCGTCTCACTTACTCCGGAGGCTCAGGGTTCAGTGGCTTTTACAACGCGGTGGTACCAGAATTACTTGTACATTTTCGCAGTTAACCTGCAATCTACACCAACAGTTTACAAGGTATTGAATTTCTCTTGGGGCATCCATTCTTGGCATCTTGTAACTTATCTTTCCAGATAACTCTAAGCCAAGCACTTTCATTTGAGGTGGTGAATGAGGGCCGGACATTAAGCAAAGCAAAGGAATTCACAGAGCAGTTTGAGGGTTATGAAGTACATCTCTACCAGGTACAATGAAGTCAAATTCTATCCCTCACAGTAACGCAGGCAACATCAGAACCTCAATCCTCTGAGGCTACCTACGGCCGTCTACTTTATGTTAGTGTTTTGCTATTTGCTTGTTTCGTTGCCTTATCACTGTAAATCCATAAAAAGGAAGAACTTGGAGCCAATTTTCTGACTTAATTAGGCCATTCCCGTAATAGGTGATGCGCTGTATTTCTTACAAATTTTCACAATGCACCTTGAGCAACAGAGGTTTCGCGAAAGGTTAGAACAAAACGTCATCGTCATCTTCATCTTCCCGAAACCGCTTTGCCCAAAGCCTCACCACAATACCACGTCCTCTACTACACCCCCTTGGCTCCCACCACACAACCTACACCACATCCTGTGTCTCCGCGTTCCTCATGTCTTCTTCCGCCCCGCTTCCTGGAACCTTAGAGGTACTGCTCACTACAGCCACTCCCACCAAGTCCACCGTGCCTACTACGAAAACAGAACGGCATGGGGGTCGTGGAACGACAAGACCGCGGATCTCTGGGAGGAAAAACTTCGCGCCAAAATTTTTGGCTTTTTAAGGGAAAATTTTTTTAAAACACAAACAAAAAAAAAAGGGTGCAGTGGAAGAACTACCGGCAAATAAGAGGCACACAGCAAAGGAAGTTGGAGGCGCAGGCAGCTTGGTGGTGCATTTGGAGCAAGCAAGGCCGCATTTGGGAGCAAAGTGGGTGGTTGCAGCAGTTTGGTGGTGGCATTTGAGAGCGTGGCATTTGAGAGCGGTGCATTTGGGAGCAAAGTGGGTGGTTGCAGCGGTTTGGTGGTGCATTTGGGAGCATTTGGGTGCATCATTTTGGGGAATAACACAACACAGCTGCTGTTATTATATATTTATTTGCAAACACCTTCTGGTAGATAATACAGGCGGGGGAAAATACTATTATTAATTGCCTCGTGCTCAGCACAACCCTCACTCAGTGAGGGTGAAGAGGTTCCCCTACAAGCCGCCTCTCTATTGCACAGAGAGGATAGTGCTAAATGCCTGCTATCAGAGTCAATTAATTATTAACCACGTTGTTACTTACTTTGACATTAACAGAACATATAGGGAGGAATTCTCTGGAGAGTGCAGTGTGCATCAGTGTGCATTTGGAGCAAGCAAGGCCGCATTTGGGAGCAAAGTGGGTGGTTGCAGCAGTTTGGTGGTGGCATTTGAGAGCGGTGCATTTGGGAGCAAAGTGGGTGGTTGCAGCGGTTTGGTGGTGCATTTGGGAGCATTTGGGTGCATCATTTTGGGGAATAACACAACACAGCTGCTGTTATTATATATTTATTTGCAAACACCTTCTGGTAGATAATACAGGTCTGTTTAATTAACGTCTGGCTCCAAATTGATCGGCGTTTTCCTGATTTGGGTGTAGGGGAGAAGTCGAAGCAAACGCTCCCTGGAAACTGAAGCATAAGAGTTCCCTCGTTACGCGGGGTTGCTACTCTCCCCTGAGTCTCAGTGTGAGTGGGCCAATGAAAGATTCGAACTTTCTAAGTTTCACAGACAACAGACCCCACAGTCGAAATGCAGACGATCACGGCAGCGAGCACGGCACCGGCACCACTTCTCCTCGAGTACCACACGCCACAACAACAGCAAAGTAATTACCCGGCGGATGTGTTGGTGGATGCACTGCCGTACATTGACCAGTTCGACCAGGCGAGCCAGGAGATGGTGGACCAGATGCTGCAGGAGGAGATCAAGCGTGACCCTGCTGCTGCTTCCGCTTCTGCTCTCGATGTCATGAAGAGGGTCCCGGAACTAAAGAAATTCAACTCCTTTGTGCGCTGCTTTTTTTTTTTTTTTTTTTTTGCCCCATAAAATTGTGTAAGTTATGTTATGTGTGGTGCGGAGGTTTTTTTTTGGTTTATTTTATTTGTTTTTCTTTCGTTTCCCCTCTTGCTTTGTGTGTTGTCTGATGGTGGTTTTTTTACAAGCAAAGTGGATTCCTTGACACAGAACTTCCTCGGCTTACACGAGGACACCCTATCGCACCCATGGACTTTAAGAGATATTCACTTCCAGCTCCGGATGAATCGAACAGGAACAATCCGGCCGCTTGGCATCAGGCAGTTTCCAATGCACAAGCACAAGTAGAACATCAAAATCTACGGTTTGTGTGACCCATTTTAATAAAGTAGAGTAATCATGTTCCAGTCTGTTGAATCTAGAATTAATCAATACATATGGTTCAAACACGTGGATTAACTACAACAAATACCTAGAACAAGTTCATGAAAGGTTTGTTTATGTGCCTTCTTGTGCCGTTTTCAAAACCCAAAAAGGTTATCCAAAATACTGACAAGTCACCAATCGGAAATTCAGGAAATCAACATACAGCGAAAATTAGAACAAGTACTTATAATACTTTTTAGGGTTTACTAACGAGAAATCCCACAGACACAATGTGGCACTCAACTCAAGATTCTCGAGGAGCGATGGAGAGCAAGTGTTGCAAAAAACGGCAGAATTTCTGTTGCATGCAACGAGCTCGAACAGGAGCTAGCATCCCTCCAGAAAGAGCTTGATGAATTAAAAGCACACCAACCAGAAAAATCAGACAAAGCACCAGAAGAACCATCAAAAATGCAAGACGACACAGAAACTACCTCAACCTCTTCATAACTAAGTCATCAACTCCCGCGAATACATTTCAATCATTCACACTGTATGCATTCATTGATTGCGTGACTTCTCACAACCACAAACAAGCAGACCACCTTTTTTTTTTTAAAAAAAAGACAACTACAAGAAACATGATGTTGTTTCACTAAAAATTGTGCACAGTTACAAATTTAAGAGGACTGCTTGTTTGGCGATTTTTGTCCCTTTCTGCTAGGCTTTTCACATAGTGCAGTAAGTGTTGACGAGGGCACAGCTTCATACACTGCATGGCGTTTGTGGTGCCTGTGATGGTGTGGTGGCTCACTACTGTTTGATCTTGGCTTTCTCTCTTCTTCACTCACTGGTGGGATATCTAAAGTTTCAGTCTTGCTTGATGGAGGACTTCCTATGATGGTATCTGGTGCATCTGGTATTGCAGCTTCAATCGGAGTTGCAGGTTGTGCTACTGAAGCATCTGGAAGCTGCAAGAGAGAGGCATTGGCTGCAGCTTGTCGCATGTCTGCATCCAATTGTTGGGGTGTTATTATCTCAAGAGCGTGAAATTGGTCTTCAAAGCTAGTTGTGACGTCACGGGTTTCTTCACTTTTTGCCAGTGAGAACATTCTATAAAAGTGATTTAGAAAATTGGAGATACCAATAAAGGCCAACCTCAAAGTGGTAAGTGGAGAGGCAAGCTCCAAACGCATTGCCGTTTTTAAGGGTGTCTCACCATTACTATCCACTACATTTGGCGATGCACCTGCCCTGTACTGAAATAAGCGTAAACTCTGCCATGTGGTGTGTACCTTAGAAGGATGAGGACCATGTCTTGTAAATTCTGCTCGACGGCGTAGTGAAGTGCGGTCTTATTCGTTGAATCTCCTCTAAGGTAATGTCAGCTCAGGAGATTACTTCTTTAATCATACACATCTAAATTACAGCTAAAGGCAATTAAAAGACCAGCTGCAGGAAGAATGTGATGAATGACAGCATGCATAAGAGGTGTCCTTGGAAGACATAAGGTGACGTTGACAGATGAAATCGATACTGGTTGTGAGGGGGGGATCTTGTGTCTACGTTCGCACCATGGGCAATGTGATATAGCATGTGGAGGATATCTCCGCGGGTAGAAGCCTCTTGTAGTGCCTGTAAGATAGAAAAGTCAGAATTGACCCGTAATCTCATTCCAAAAACAATTTTTTAGAACATCAAATCTGATCTGAATACCAAGAAATAACCTGGTTATGTTCATCTTGTGTTTTACCAGAGATGCCAATGAATTCCCTTTTTTTGTATTTTCGCTCTATCCATTCATACGGGTCGCTTTTTTTGGTTTACAGTAAGATTTATATTTGTTTTTCATTCACCTTTCGTTTGTAGGAGACACTGTATCAGGGGGGAGTGTGGGCTGCCAGACCCTGTTAGCTTGTTCATTCCCGATGGCTGCAAAGGCCTGCGACGAAATGAATATGGAGTATAAGTGACACCCTACCCAAATATACAAGAATATATTCAGGTTCCATGTTGTCCAAGGATAGAGATCGAACTTTGGATATATGGACACCAAGTCTTCTATGGAAGCCTAAAAGAGGATTATGGCATTTCTGTGGTAAAGAAAATTACCGGAACATTTTATGCAAACAAGTACGCCAAGATTCAATGATGCCCATTCTGGATCTGGAAGAAACTGAGATACAGAAATGGTTGTGCTGTCCCACATACTTAGAGACCCACAGTCAGCACATCTGTTATTTGCTGGGTAAAGTTCACGCAGAAGTGCAAGTTTGGGAGGAGCAGTTGTCAGGTCCGTTTTAACCAGCAGAGACATTCTTTGGAGTAAAGCATAAGATACAAGGTTAACCCATGCCCTCTTACCTGCTACTATTTATAATAGATATCCATGCATCTCGTATTTCAGGTGTTTCAGCCTATGAACAGGTTCAAATGTCAAAAAAAAAAAAGAAACATTTGTGTCCAACTTGTAGAATGATTGTCTCAGTTGGAGAGATAATTTCAAAGCAATACTGCCGCTCAAGCTCGTCCCGCAATCGCACTGTTGTGAGCATAATCTCCACGAACAGTGGTTGGCGAACCTTTCTTAGATCAACCAAAAAAAGGGGAAATCAATTGTTACCTTCGGTGGGTAATAGTAAAATCTTCCTCCTTGTATTCTACAATAAGTTCTCACCCAGGAAGTAACAAGACTCCTCGTTGTACACTTAAAGAGATACCTTTTGGTTGTTTACCAAGGGTTTCTTGGGGAAAGAACATACCCTTCAATTTCATGGGAGTCTTGTTTTACAGCTGGAAACTGTATCAAGTCTTTCTTGATTGTGTTAAGAGAAGAAAAGGAAATGCATGGGGCTTGTGTGGTACTTTGACTAGAGTTTCATGGAGCATTTGATCACCCTCATCTTCCAATTTAACCGCATCTCGTATATCTGAGACACAGGAAACAAGATTATGGAGTTCAGATTCTTGGTCCTCAAAAGTGGCTGCAGCTGAACAAAGGTCTGAATAAAATTGAAACTGCATTGCACTATCAGTACCTGCTCGCAGAAACATCTGGTGCAGCTGCACATATCCTTGAATACCTTCTAGAAGTTGAAGCCGTAACTTACGCTATTGGTGTAACATGTGAGAACTGAAAAAAGGGTAAGTGTATATACTTTAGACGCATTAATGGCAGTAGCAAGATTCAACGTTGCCTCTTTGTGACGGATCTTACTTTCAATCACTTCTTGCTCCTTTTGGTTCGTTAATTCACCAAATACATATATCAAACAAAAACCTCAAGTGTTCTAGCCTTATTTTTCTTCACTTGGCTCAATTTTGCTGCAGTAGCCTCCACAGAGTCAGTGGTTTTGAGAAATTCCTTGTAACTGCTCTAGGAGTGATTAAGGGTCATGTCCAAAATTGAAAGAGAAGTCACAAAGGATTACTTTAACCAATTTAAAGTCTGATTCGAGAAAGTTTTGCATAGGAGACCCTAAATACATATCGACCGCTTGAACAAGCGTTTCTCGTTCTTCTTCAATGAAGTTTAATATCGTGACTGCATCGTCAACCAGCTTTTCTAGGAAAAGAAGGTGGGACTACAGGAACCGGGAGGCCAAACAAATTTACTTGCATCTCTATCCTCAGCCGGAATCATTGTAGGCAGAAATTTACTTATCTGCCTCGAACAGTTGATGTACTCTAGGCATTCATTGATTGCATACACAGGAAGGGCTAAAAACCTTGCCCAGCAGCACGCTGAAGCCTTAATAACTTCTGTAATTCAGTCATTTTACCACACGTTCTCTTGAATTCCTTTTTTTTTTTTTTTTTTAAGTTGCAAGTTCAGCAAAGTCTGTTTTTCGCATAGTGGAAACGCTAAAATACTACCTCAGCGGCGTCAACAATATTCCCCCTGGCCTCTGGAGAATCGACCAGAGATCCCTGGAGAGAAACGAAACCTCCCCCGAGTGTCGGCAATCTGCCTGTTTTATTACTACTACTAGTCGCTTCCACGGCTTCGAGTGCTGCCTGTGCTGCAGCCGAAGATGTGGACGTCGTGCACATCGTCACAGCCCCAGCGGCAGCCGTAGTTTGTACAGACAGATTACGCTTCTTTGGCGTGCCAGTGGCGGGAATGTCAGGAGATTGTTGCTGCTGTATCATCTGATACAGATGCGAACTCCTGATTGTGGTCGCCATCGTACTTCGCTCTTCGTGGGTTTTTGTTTAGTTTTCTCTTTCTTGCTAGATCTGTTTCGCCTGTCAAACAGCGAAAACAAAAACATTATGTTCCGGTCTGCGATCAAAACAAAAACAAAAACAATAAACAAGAGGTGGTGTGCCCAAGGGTAGGGCACAAAACCGGGAGATGGATCTCAAGAATGTGAACTCCTATATGCCGTTGTGTTACAGGGACGCCATTGTGGAAGAGGGCCGTAGGAATTTCGATTACATCGTAACTGGCTTGAAACTGTCCGTAGCTATCGGAGATTACCGGGTTTGAAGTCCCGTTTAAAAACGCGCGGAGATTGTTAACTTGTTTTGCAGAAATCGCTGTTCTTCTTCTTGGGAAAGCTGAGTGCGTGGATTGAACTGAAGTACCCTGTTCCTAAAGAGGAACTGCATTCCATTGCCAAACTGTTATACGAGTTGTTGTGTCATTCCGTGCCCGACTCTGACAGAATGGCAGTTCTGCCAGTGCTAGCTGAAGTGTTGACAAGCGTTCTGCATCGCCTCAGAAGTAAAACATGTCACAAGGTGCACTCCAATCAAGCCGCGGCTGATCCCAGCTGCCATCAATCGCAGGAATCTCCCCTTGACTCGGTAAAAGTGGGTAAAACGGGCTCTGAATCCCCTCTGTCAGCCACTGCAGCACCTCCAGCCCCAGATTCAGTTAGTTGTACAAAAAAGCCAGTCCCCAAATTGGTTTTTCCCTGGAGACCTCTGTATGACATGATACTTAAGGTCTGCGATGTATTTGAGAGATCTGGAAAGCATTGTTTAGGTGCCGAGCAAGGTGTGATGTTCCCTTTTCCTGTGTGGTACCTTACATACACTTTTGCAGAAGATTTGATGGCGCTACTCCAGTCCATCAATCGATACTTTGAACCTGAGTCTGCTACAGAAATTTTGGCGGAGTTTGAACAAGTAGCAACTCACTTCACTCGATTCGATATGAGAATTCACCGCGCCGCTACTTTATTGGGATATTTCACCCCAAGATATCTGCCCATCCAGTCTGTGGTACCCATGTTTGAACGATTCATTGGAGTTTGGGGCTGGGTGGAGCAAAATTTCGACTGGAACAATGTTTGGTCAAGTCTGGTTACAAGAGTGTTACAGCACAATCCCGCGGAACTGAAACCCTATGCTGCCAAGTTTATTCCGGTCTTATTCACAAATGTTTACAGCATGGTCCAAAACGCCCTCAGTGGCAATACTGACCAGCAACTGAGTTTCACCAGCGTTGATGCTTTATTATTTTCACTGAGCAATTCGGAGGGCCGAATTCTTTACTGCGCTGGGAAACTAGTTTCTTCATGCTTGGCCTTGTGGGGTGTTGCTGCACAAGATCCTTTTTCCCGGATGATGCACTCCTTGTCAACTTTTTATCAACCAATACCCGCAGAAGAAGATCCCAAAAGTCTACTGCCCTTCTTAGGGATAATAGTTAAGAACTACATCAATTGGATTCAGAGAGACGACACCATCACAACACAGGAAAAAGATTTTTTTGTGGACACAGTACTTAAAGAAGCTCTAATGCCCATGATTTTTGTTCATCACCAGCCACATCATGTTGCTCCTGTGCGTTTACTTGTCAATTTGTCAGTATTGTGCCCGCACATCGTGATCCCCCCGTTCCTACAGAGAATACTACCTGTGATTCGGAACACTCCAACCATTGTTATGCGTCCACCACATTATCTTTGCTGTGTAATTGAAGCCTTGGCTGGCATGTTACCGTACTTATTGAAATGGCCTGGTGGAATGCAATTGTTACCCGAATTTTTATCTGCGGCTCTTGATGCAATTACAGCTAATGACACAGCTTTGACAAATGCTGCACTGAAATTCCTTACTCGCTTTGCAACGTACCTCCCACTTGTATGTCTTGAATCCCCACCGCTACCAAACAAACTGCGGAAGTCGTCATCAGGGGAAACACCACAATCGAGGTTGTCACACATGTTGCCCTCGCTTACTGGAGAGATTATTGACCGATTTCTAAAACTCATCCAAGTTCAGGATGACATCTCAAGTGGCTCCAAAGATAGAAAACCAGAGGAAAATACGTTTGTTATTATGTTCCATGATTTCTTCCAACAGCTCTTTATGCACCTTTCTCCCCCTCTATTTGCTGCTGCTATACACAAGCTCTGTGATGTGATAAAAACAACGTTCCTCCCTCCCAGTTCCTGGAAACTGGCCTCTGTCCTTTTTTATTCTGCTGTACATGCCAATCCACCTTATGCACTAAAGCAACTTGTTCCCATTTTACTATCTCGCCTTATTGGCCCAGTATCACCTGGATCTCATGCTGCATTATTGGATGATCTTTCTGGTTTTCTTTTTTAAATTCCCCTTCCCTCTCTAACTTTCAGCAGAACATGAAGCACAGTGGTACCTTTTACTGTTTGCAAAAACTTTGGCCCTCTCAGGGTCACATATGCTCACTTACAAAGATGTCATTCTTGACATACTGTGTTCCTCACAAAAGCACAACAGAAAGAAAGTTAGGCAAATGGGTGCCAAGGCCACAAAAGACATTCTGCTTGCCCTCACTTCAATTTATCCTGCAGAGCTACGGGCACTACCGCCAAAACAGTGGGAAATTTCTATGACAGCATGCAGTGTGAGTGGTATCTGTCCTATCTTTGGATCAAAAGATTACTCTGTTGTCGATTGCCAATGGCACGAACCTTCTGAGGAGGAATTTGCATTTGCCGCAAAAATTGTTGACGTTCTGTCTCAGATGAGTTTTGAGGTTCTACATGCTGCAATGACTGACACTCTTCAAGCACCTCCGGTGCTGAAGTGTGCTGGTGAAAGTGAAACAACCCCTTCTGATTTGATTTGCTCAGCATTGTATCTATTGCAATTCATTTTGTCTGGGGTCATCACAGCGTTAAGACCGATCGCTGATCTCCCCCCTAGAGATGGCCCACTGGCTCCGGATGGGCAGTTTATGTACCGAAACTTGATTGTTACAAGTAGTTCGAGAACTTTACCTTCCCCTATTCGGCGCAATCTAGGGCTCTTATTGCACGAAATGATACCCTATCTATCATCATCTCCTCATAGCACAGTAGAAATGCAGATTCTCGCCACCAAACTGATTGCGCTTGTTTTGGGGGACCGTGGCTCAACCTTATATACAACGTACCAGTCGTTACGCACCAAGCGCAAACATAGATACCGAATATATATTCAAGGAGAGCCTGTACCCCGAATACTGCTTCTGCAACGACTCTACCAACAACACTTGGCACGTGTTTACCGCTCTCACATTGAAGTGTGCACTACCACGGATCCCTTGTGTTGTAAATTAATGTCCGACCTTCTGGACCTTGCCACTGGTGCATATGACTCGGTTGGAAACGAGGCATGCTATGCTTTATCTCAGTGTATTGACAGATTATGTGAACCACCCGACTTTCTTGTTAGCCAGACATTGAAAAAACTTGTTGAACCCCCAACAAAGGATAACGAGGAAGGTGGGACCTTGGGAGCGGCAGTTTTACTCATTGATAATTCCAGATTGAAGGTTTTTTCCTCCTCTCAGTGCAATCTTGCAAACTTTCATACAGTACACTATCTTGGATAACTGGCAACACGTTCACGACTTTATAGCTGCCCTATACCAGTCCAACGAGCTTGACCAAAAGCGTACCACAAAACATCTCATGAGGCTACTCCGTACATATAGCATTGCACTTTTTGTCGAGCCGTTACACTTGCCACCATTTGCGGCTGAGGTCGCAAACAATTTTTCTGATATCAAGACCATCACCCTCGCTCGTCAACATTTGGAACAACAGTTATCAAGAGATATTGACACCTACAGACACATTATGGATATCCTCTCAAGGTAAAGAAAAGGGGGAAAAAAAAAACACTTAAACCCTTCTCAGCCCCAGAAGTGACCATTGGCGTTTTGAGATTCTTTCCTGTCTTTGGTTTGTCCTGTTTCTTCCTTGGGCTCCCGATAAGCTACCACTTCCTTGGATACAGTGGCTTGCAAAAGGAATCACTAGCAAGTTTTCTGATTGCCTCCTTCTATCCACACTGGGCTTATTGTGCATGGTTCGAAACTGCCAATACGATGATGAAGATTTGTTGGACAGTCTAGACTTGGAAGAGTTTGCACATGCCGTTATTGAATCTCGGATGTCAATTTCGCAAGAAGGAAATGATGCCGGGTTGCTGGATCCAACCAAAGAAAATATGGAAGATTTTGGAAGGTTTTTTCATCTTCCGCGGCACCTCTCTAACTTTTTCTTTTTCGATGGCTAGTTTGCTGCTTGGACTGACCAAGTACTTATCCTCTAGCTGGCCTACGCTGACAGGTCTTGTCAGTGACCAATTTCACGCCATCAATGCACAACTCTTCAAAGCTCTTGTCCGCCGACATGGCGAGCAGTTTTTGCAAATGTGTGTGGATCTAGTGATAACACTGGAGAATGAATCTGAGGCAACAGACGAAGAAGAGTCTAGGCAGTGCTTCATTGCAGAGGTTGTTGCTGGAGTTATCAGGGCTCGAAAATCTGTGAAACCCGACGAATGGTGGGTAAGTCATATTTCCTCCCTGTTAGAAGCAGCCACACCCTCTGCGTGGCCAATATGGGCATCTTGTGTTCAGTACATTGTGAGAGGAAGAAGCCTAGCAAGCATTAACTGGTTAGTGGAAATTCTCCGACAAGCGCTCAATGAGCTGATGTCTCATTGTGATGGAGAATCATTTAGAGCCGTTGTACGGCATCTGAATTTCCTCCAATCAATGGTAGTTGAAACATGTGAACCAGCCATCTTCTCCGCGTTGATAACTGAGAATGGTCTGTGCAACTTTTATTTTTTTTTTTTACCAAGCGCCCAACTAGAGATTAATCGTTGTCTGTTGCACCCATACAAATCCATCAGACTTGAAGCAGCATTCTTGTTATCACAGACTCTTGCTGTTGTATGCCCTTTCAGAGCACGAAAAAGTGTTCCTTTTCTCGATTTGTTGCGGGCACTGATGTTACTTAGGAGAATCTGAAACGCAGAACTCTGAAGTACTAAATACTGTTCTGAAAGTTACTCGATCACTCTGTGACATAGTTGCACAATCCCCAGAAAGTGATGCAGCTACATCACTAATAAATCTCGTGTATGCATCATACACGGATTTCCTGAACAGTTTTTCTTTCCTTTCTAACATTCAAACCCAGATACTTCTCCAGTCAAACTGGATGGATTAATTCCTTTATACCCATATTTCATGAACTCTTGATTGCTCTTTTTGCAATACAAGCTGCCCCAAAACAAGAGGTGGCTGATTTGGCACGAGATGCCCTGATACTCCTTGCTAATGTACTGTCAGCACTCATTGCTCTTGATCCTAACTTATATTAGAACACCGTCCCTGTTGATATGCAACCCTTGTACTCTTTTAGTTCTATAGTAAGTGAAGTGAAACAAGCTCTCACTTCAGATAACTGGCACCGCAGACGGTGGGTGTCCCTATTTGCCAGTGTACTTATTGCAAATTATGCCTACACAATTACCAATGAGAATGCATTGGAATAGTACCTTTTGCCTTTTTTGTGTGAAGTTCATCCTCTTTATAGTTTAAAGCTCACCATTGAGATGTTGAAAGACAAGCAACTTGAAGTACATGTAACAGCAGCTGCGAATATTTCTAGATGTCTTTCTTCTGGAATACCTCTTTCAACTGACCCTGGTTTATTTGTATTTTATGTTTTCAAGATGTAGTGTTGTTTTCAATGTGTTATTACGACTTCTAAACTCCACAAAAAGCTCTACTCAAGACACTGATCGACGAATTTGAAGAATTTTCCAAGAACGCAACTCTAGAAATACGTCACGGGGGCATTCTTGGGCTTGCCGGTAAGCCTTCACACAACCTCTCAGAAAGTCCTGACTGTTCTAACAGCCATTCTAATGTCGGAGCCCTTTATTGTGCCAGAACACTTCCCGCGTGTAGTGGGGATTCTCATGCAACACGGACTTGAACGCCCTCCATTGGGTAACGCAGTTACGGAGTGTTTCCGTTCGTTCTGGAAAACACACCAATGCAACTGGGAGCTATTCCAAGACCAATTCACCGAGGAACAATACCAAGCCATAAGAGGCCACCTCACACCCCCCTGGTATTATGCATAACCACAAACATAATTTGGTACCAAAAGAACAAGAAGGAAACATTTTGCTACTAGTTAGAGTGCTGTTACTTAACGTTGTGTGGTGCCAATTGGAAATGGAAGTGTGGGTTGTTGTGGCTCAAGGAAAATCTAGCAGCAGGTCGGGGTGCGGACTTGGTGAAGGGAAACAAGGGTCTCGTTGGGAGCCAAGTTGTGGCGTTCCACTACGCCGTGAGCAAGCTGGGAAAAAGTCTCCTCCACCCCTTGGCGAGGATTTAGGATATGAAGGTGGGGAAAAGAGAAGCAACCTGTGTTCGCTTTAGAGGAGGTTTGTGAGAAATAGGCGCCCAGTTCCTTAGCAAAACTCTCTGCCTCGTACATAAGAATATCCAGATCTTCCTTGCATTCAACGGCAGTGGGTACTAGATCAGTTTTGGTACCAGCTACACATATAACTGTACCACAGATGAATCGGGAAAGGGTGAGCGTTGGTCTTACCAATGTTATCTGGAGCATTATTCTTTATCTCTAGGAAATCATTAATGCAGAGGCAATAAAGGGAACAAACCAGTTGCCCATTCCTTCAACTTGGAAAAAGATGCTGGAGAGGAGCTATCATATCTGGTTTTTGTGAGACTTTCCGTAAGATTTTAGAAATTACACTAGAAGAGCAGCATGTGCGCCATGATAGTACATTGGGGCCTTTACAAGAGTCTTAGAAAACAATGAGTAAATACTATGGAGTACCAGTGAACGAAATCTAACACAAGTTACTGAATGAAGAGTGAAAGTATTAAAACCTTTCTTGTCCAGCCTGTAGGAAATGTGAACAGAGATCACTTTGTATAAGAGCATACCGTGTCCCATATTTGGAGACTCAAGCCGACGCCGTCGACAAACCTGAGTTGAGGTGAAATGAAAGAGGCTACAATGGGAAAGGGCCCCACATTTTCTTCTCAAAGTAAGAGGCACCAACTGTACTAGGGACATTTTCGGAAAAGAAGTTGTGGACAAATCTTTGCACCAATGCAGTCTTCCCCACATCTGTGAGATCTTGAGTGGAAACGCACACACAGAAAAAAGGCCAGTTACTAGTATCGCCAAGCAGCACCATCTTCACCTGATACAACATTATTGTCTTACTTAGTAATAATAAACAGTTTTGACAACTCAACTTTGTAAAATGACATGCCAAAAACTCCAGTACGCCTTCACATGTTTAAATTTTTTTTTCTTTATTTATTTTGCGAGCACAAGATTGCGCATACAGGTGGTGTGAACAAAATCAACGATCCAAGATCTTGGATCAAGGCAAAGTCATGTCGCCAAGCCACTTGGCATACGGAGCTAAAGATCTGGCCAGTGGTAGCGAGATCACTTCCGGTACAGAGTAGCTGTGCAGTTGCGTCACGCGTGCGGCCACACGCTCAAACAGGCTGCGCCTCGTTTTACAGATCATAAGAATCTCGTTGCCGGTTTCCAACTATCACAGGCACTCACAAAATTAGAGAAGCCACGATGGCAGAGTAACTAGGGCGAGTAGTACCCTTCCTTTCCACATGTATACAGATCTGATGCCCGGAACGATGTTGACACAGGCCACGAGCTGGTCTTCCACCAACGTGCGTGCTATCGTATTTGCCTCTTCATCGCTCCCCGCAGTAACAAGCACCACACAAAAATCGCTGGCATCGACAGTCGGCACTGACGCCATCAGAAAAAAAACAAAAAGAGTCAAATCCGAACGCAGGTTGAGACTGACAAGGCTTATCTTTCGTACCTCAGTTACCGTAGAGAAAACTTGGCATGAACTCAATGGCGATCCACACATCCATGGCAGTTCCTGTTCCGGTACCAGAGTCCCACTTGTGCCTCACATATTCCACTCCACCATTGCTTCGTAGTCGTGGCAGCTCAGTGTCACCACTGCCTTCAACTAGCCAAAACCTTCCATGTTCATCTCCGGGGTGGCACAAAGGAACTTGGTGCTCCGCGCCATTGTACGAAGAGAACCACACCATGCCACCATTCCCGCCAGCACTGTGCAATGCAAAGTGCACCTCACAAAAAGTGGTGTCACGTGATAGGTCAGAGTGATCATGAATTCCGCAATCCACGCCAATGCCTGCCGCCCACATGCGAACGTAGCAGACTTTCACGCCACCCTCCCATACGGAAATGACGCCAGAGTGATGGAACCTCCTGCCATCAAATGCACCACCCCATGCAGGGAAAGCATCCTTCACATGCCGCCACACCAAGGGATCCGCTCCAATCGGTATTGATTTGCTTCCCATAGGCGTAAATGTAAGCTGCTCTGGAGAGTGAATGGCTTGCGGACATGATGAAGACGCTGTGAGAACAAGGGCCAGCAGCCCCTTGGGCCCGGCTACAAGGGTGTGCCCTGCATGTGCATTAAGTGATGTACTTCCGTTTATAAGTAGGTAAGTTACCTTGGAATAGCGTGTTTCTTACACAAAAAGGAGGTCTGAGTGGAGTCAAATCAGGGATACCCTCCACACTTCCTCTCAGGACCTTGACGTAGTTTACATGTCCAATGGATTCAAGGTCACACGATTTGGACGAGGATAGGCGAACAAATCTTAGGGCCCAATACCACATTTCAGATGCAGGAGGCCCCAGTAACCAACCGCATGCATACACCCCATCTTGTGCTGGTAGCTTCACAACCACACATCCATTTTCGTCAATAGAAACATCTTCGGAAGGGATTTGGGAAAGTCTTTCCATATTTGTGGTTTCCTAGTTGCTACCGTCAGGAAGATTTATAGTGGGAGAGGAAAATACTTCTTTGGTAATCATGTCAAAGAGCTATTAGAAAGAAGATGCGTTAGACATGGCTGCTTTCCATGAAAGGCAGATTTTTACCAGTTTAATGTTGGTGCCGGTCTTTGTAGAGGTTTCAAAAATGTTCAAATGGTTAGTCTGAGCGAATTCGATGGCTTCATGCTCGGAGACAGCTCGGTGCGATTCCTGATCCAATTTGTTTCCAATTAATATGCCTACGGAATCAGTACTCGCACTTCTCACACAAGCCTGTTGTTTTACCAGATAAGTGAACCCCCATACGAGGAAACAGAAGAGCGTACCACTAAAGATTGAGCGTGTGTGAAAGTCTCCCTCCTATAAGAGTTAATTAGAGGATGGAAAAAAACAGAATAAGACCTTGTAATGTCATAAACAAAGCACACACAGTGGGCTCCCTGTGCATAAGTCGCTGCCGTGCAACGGAACCTCTCCTGCCCTGCCTAGGTTAGTTTTTTTTAGCTTGATCAAAAACTATGCAATGGAAAGTAGCAATACAGTATCCCTGTGCACACTATCAGTTTGAATTGTACATAATAGTCATATAACGCAGCGCCCTCTTTACTGCATTCACTTTCACAACAGATACGAGATGTGCACATAATTGTATAATATACACCGCGCCAACGCACCAGACATTAATCTGCAGGTTTTTCCCCGAAGGCGTCGTGCAAGAGACAGAGCAGCACTCCACTCCTATCGTCGAAGCGGGGTCGTTCTCTCTGGGGCGGCTGATAAGCAAATCACGCAGACAGGTCTTTCCTACCCCTTTTGTGTTTGATGTTGTTAAGCCCTGCAAATTACAAGGGTATTTGTTGTTAAGCAACAAAAAACGAAGTGCGGCAGGCAACAACAGCAAACACTGAGAAACCAGTGTCGCCCAGCAGAATGACTTTGATGGACTTGGACATTTCGGCGGTTGATTCGTTTAGCTTTCTAGGAGACAGGAAGGAAATAGAATAAAAACAGATGTTTCAGTAGAATACGCGAATGATTACTTTGATGCGTTCTTGAAGGTTTTCGAAGGTGGAGAGGGACGGGTTGTAGGTGTCTCTCATTTGCCGCGTGTGAACAATAGGCCGGAATTTACAGAAGAAGTACACGACCGCGTCAATGAACCTTTGGTTTGTGTTGCTTTTGGTTTAGAGAGTGGTTTGATGCTGATACACACCCCCACAGAGGCAAAACACTGGCTTGCATGTATTCCAGAACCCACACGGTTTTACCAAAGCTTTCGCATACCCTGTTCAGTGTGCAGGGTAGAAATACAATCAACATAGTGAGAGGGAACATAAACAATCTTGGTCTGACTCGCTTCACCTACACATGTGGTGAGTCGTGATACAATTTGGGCTTGCAGCCACGATACCTGATATTTTGGCCCATCTGGTGGAATAACAGATACAAAATCGAATGTAACAAAGTACAAAACAAGAATGATTGTGATGAGTATCCACTAGAGAAGTAAGGTGGAATATCAAACCATCAGAAAGTCCCTTTAAGATTTACCAGAGGAATATAAAACAGGACATATCTAGCCAGTGCTGGGTCTGGTCCGAGCCAACATATGCCACTACTCCCTTTTACATACTCCATATCATCATACCCAGTGAGTGGTATTATGGCGGTGACAGTCGACGCACCCCTTTGGGAAAGTTACAAATTAAATGGTGGTCACAACGGTAAAGGAGGTCTCACCAAATAACTAAGCTGGAAATTACATAATAGAGTGCACTTCGGCCGACTGACTTACGTCGTGACACTTGGACTGAGAGCAAGGACGAAGCTGAGCTGTATTTAGGGAAGCAAGCGCGAAGGTGCTGGTACCTGAGTGAAAACAGTGTCATTCAAATGTAAAGTGGGTACAGTAAGAAGATTCACACACACAGTAATTGCAATGAATAGCATCCACAAATTGCCACAAACACTTGAAAGTTGGTTCAAAAAACCAGCTGCACTGCATACATAGCAGTTTCCAGCATTATACTGCGACATGAGCTGCTCAGCAACAGTTGTTATACAACGATTTGACGCAAGACTCACATAAACAGAAGGAAAAAAAAAAAAAAAAAAAAAAAACAAAAGTAAAAACAAAGCAAAGCAAAACAGCAAGCAACCAAAGAAGCACAATTGACGGCGTCGCTGAGAGACAGCATCATCACGCCAAAGTAAGGGCCGAAGACGTAGTCGCCCGACGCCACCACCGACGTGACCACGAACATGCTCGCCGCTAGCGACATCGCCCCGAACGACGCGGTTATCTGCGGCGCACCGTTCAGTGCCTCGGGGTCCGGGCAAGAGCCGCTCCCCGCCGCGCTTGGCCATGATGACGACGACGACGGCGACGTCGACGTCGACTGGCTGCATCCTGCGATGGATACCTCTGTAACCAGCACACAAACTGCCGTGGCTAGAAAAGCCCGACGGTTCAACCCCATCACTGTGCTTGTGGGCTGGAATTACAATCGTTCTTCGGAGAACCCACGGGGGGAAGGTTCACAACAAAACCCACCTCACCGTATTTTCTGGGGCCGAACGCACAGCGTTTATATCCCAAGTGCAGTCGGTTCTGCCCTGAGCATTGTGGGCTCCGGAGTCCCACCAACTTGATTCTGAGTTCGCATTCCAAAAACTCAAGGCTGATACGAACACGAACAAACAATAAAGAATATGTTACAGATTGCTAGTGCACCGTTTCTGCTACGAGGCGAGGAGGAAGAGTGGGCTCCTCATTTTTTCCCAACATCATTTCAATTCGAGTGGACGGCAACTGGCACCTCGTTACTGACAAAGGTTTTTTTTTTTTTTTTTTTTTTTTTTTTGCTATTTATGTTAACGTTGTGCATTAATGCAACTGTTTGCAACTAGTTTAGAACCGTAGACGAATTTCGAGTCTGTCAGAAAAATGTGAGGTTCTCATATTGGAACATTGTGGAGTGGAGGCGTTCCTATCTATACCATGGCCTGTCAAATTGAGACTCATTCGCCGTTTACTTATTTCTGTAAATTCGTGATTCGACTCTTATTATTTTTCTCGTAGTAAAATGTACAGATAGCTCTAGATATGTCTGGGGAGTAGTATTGTAATAATATCTCTATTACTGCGTGGCATTAAACGTTAAATGATATCAGGATTATCCCCGTCTCACAGAAGCACATATGGACGGACTATTTGATAATGACACTGCTCTTTATGTGAAAAACCTTGATCTCTCTGCCCGATACCATGAGCTGTGCGCAAATAATTTCCTTACAGTATGACAAGTTTGGTCCACCTTTTTTTTGTATTTCTGATTCGAATAAAGAGACTAGTCAATTGTGTGAATACTCGGACACTCGTTATAACGGCCGTGCAACTACAAGATTCACTTCTCCAGAAATTTCTTGTTAAATTACCTCTTCTAAAAAATTTGGTGATAACCGAATGCCGTGCCATTTCTGCTACAGTAAGCTGTGTCTCCATATTGCAATTTAATATTTTTAGTCCATGGCGACGTTGAGTACCTCATGCAAACAACTTCAAACTCTCTCTGTTTCCGGCTGTGAGCTGTATGGCTTACAACCTGTCAAATTAATCTAACTCCTGAAGATTAAATAGTCGAACGGTTACTACCACACTTAGCGAACTTCCGCATGTTGTACACTTGGGTATTTCTGGTCTTCCTCTGACATCACCGGATCTTCTTACTATATGTAGAACACATTCCCTTAAAGGTATTTAGATGCTGCTCTCTGTAGTGGGGTTCTCATTTGTATATAGATTTATCGGCTTCTAATTGCTGGTGTGTCGATGATCGGTTACTCACACAGCTTTTACCTTCTCTCTCTCAAATTGAATCCCTCAATTTAAGTTATACCAAGTACCAACACGTACCCAAAAACTATCCTAATTGCAATCTCAGAGTTACGAATGCAAGCATTCTACCCGTTTTGGATCGGTGTCCAAACCTGAAGTGGCTAGACTTATCATCAACCTATGTAGAAACCGTAAGCTTATGCCACAGACTGGCCGAGATGCCAAACCTACGAACTCTTTATCTCAGTAAGGTCGGTGATGACGCCTGCCGAGAACTAGCTCACTCCCAAAGTACTCTCCATCACAATTGCAAAAAAAAAAAAGACATTCATTCTCTTCTCAGCCCTGATGGAGTGCTGCCTACAAACAGAGAAAGCCATTACCCAGTACGCTCTTATGACCCTTGCATCCTGCAAGTCCCTACGCAAAATTAGTATCCCTGGAGCCAACATTCCCGCTACTCAGCACCTATCACGCATTCTGGAAGAAACAAACCCACTCTTGGTTGTGGAGCTTTGAAGGGAAAACCTTCTTACAACAAAGTGTCAAATAACAAAACCAAAACATTTTTAAAAATCCTGGAATAAGAGATAGGGCAAGGATTAAAAAATGGGCGAAGCTCACAGGTCACCAGTGGTGGATGGTGGTTGGGGTTCTGGGGTTGTTTCCGGCTGTTCAGGGTTGGTTTTTACTTCATTTTGGTGTTCCTCGGAGGTATTTGGAGGCTCAGAGACAGAGGTAGCTGGAGCCTCTGTTGGTTCTGGGGTTTTTTCTGTGTCGGGTGTGTGCTCTGTGGGCCCGGTTGGCTCCGGTTCAGCTGCTTTCGGCTGGAGTTCTGGTACCACAGCCGGGGTCTCCGTCTCGGTAACTGTGACGGCAGGTATCTCCGGCTCAGGCTCAGGCATGAGCTCCGGCACCGCATCAGTGACCGCGGCTACAATGGGTTCCTCCTTCGGTTCAGTGGTCTCAACTGGTATCTTTGGCTCTGGTACTGGTGGCTGTGGCTCTGGAATTGTTTCCACAGGTTTTTCTGCCTCGCGCTTTTCCAAAGCACGAGCCTGGGCCTGTGCCAGCTCCTGCTCCAACTTTTGAAGATGACTTGCCAAATCATCCATTGTGTGCCTGTGCTGAGTGAGATATGCTTCCTTCTTGTTTCTCAAAGTATCAAGCTGTGCCTGTTTGCAACGTGCTTCTTCTCCCTTTTGTTGGATCTGGGTTTGTAGACGGGCAATCTCTTGTCCTGTGCGTTGTAGCTGTGTCTTGAGGGCCGAACCAGCCTCCCTCATAGCAGTTACATGAGCCCTTCTGTCCTGTTCAGCCTGAAGCAGAGCACTCTTTTGGGAGGCTTTGGCATCCTCAATTTGCTTCTGCAGTGCTTCAATTTCTTTGCTTACTGAGTCATGCTCAATTTTTGCTTTGTTGCAAGCATTTGTATGAGCATCAGCTTGTTTGGAAGCGCCATCACGCTTTCTCTGTGCGGCGTTGAGAGCGGCATTGTGTGAGGCAAGTTGTTGGTTGGAAGTGGTAAGAACTGTTGTCTCTGGTGCAGGCTTAGGTTGACTGGGTTCTGCTGTATTAGCAGCCGTTTCTGTAGATGTGGTCTCAACTGGTGGTTCTATTTTATTTTCTGTGACTGTGGAAGGTGTTGCAACTTGTGAGATGGGTGCAACTTCTCTATTTTCAGGCTGTGGTGCAGGAGTGGGATTTTCTGGGGCCTTGGAGCCTTTCTTTGCTTTCGATGAAGATGGAACTGGTACTGACGGTGTTTCTACAGTCTTGGCACCTTTCTTTGAGGGGGCTGAGGCAGTAGTTGCCTTGTTACTTTCGACTTTTTCTTTGCCTTTGGCGGCACGAGATTTTGCTTTTTTTGTTGGTTTTGGCGCTTTTTGATTCTGCAACAACTGGATTTGCTTCTCCAACTTGGCGTTTTCTTCAGTAAGCTGAGTGATGGTGTTGTACTGGTCCTGAAGTCCTTCAGCAAGGGGGTTCTCCGCTTGCTGCTTTAGTTTTTCTTTCTACATTGGTATTACGGATTTATTGTAAGTATTGTAGACATACTTCACGGGAAAGTGCTTTAAGCTTTGTTGATTCCTCTCGGAAATAATTCTCAACTGCCGCAAGCTCACCCATTTTAACTGAATACATTTCACGATATTCCTGCAACTTGGCCTATGAAGTACGGGTAGTTTGTCAAGAGGCTAACTTGGAAAGGCACACCTCTATTTCCTCTGCTTCTACCAATGAGTCATATAATTGTTGTTTCACACCTTGAACAGTCTTTTTGTAAGTTTTGGAGGTTGATTTCGATTTATCGACCACAAGAGCTTTTCCCCACTCAGGATTTACGTCCCCAAAACGAGATAGTAAAGCGGCATCGCGTTCGCGGGCGGAAGCTGAAAAAAAATGAGACAAATGAGCAAGGAAACACAAAGAGGAAAACTGAAAAGAATGAAATGTATGTGAACAAAAAAAAAAAAAAAAAAGGAATAGAGGAATGAAAAAAAAAAAAAAAGAACACTCACTGATAAGTACCTGGTTGCTTTGGTAACCGCGGTTGTTGTGGCGTTGGTTTAGCAGTAGAGTGAGGTGGCACGTTTGTTTTTTGTGGTTTCTGTGGGTGCTGTTTGGGTTTTCCTGCGGTCGTGATCACGGTCACAGTGGGTGGCGATGGTTGATGTGGAGGCGACGGGCTTTGAGCGACGACAGTCTCGATCACACCGCCTCCTTTCACCATCTTAACCACCTTGAGACCCGTAGTTGGAGCCGCTGCAGACGACATCGTCGTTGTGTTTTGAGGTGAAGTAGATGCAGTGGGAGATGTGGATGTGGTAGATGTGGGTAGATCTACGGCCGCTGCTGGTGGTGTCGGTGATCCGGCTGACATTGCTCGACGTGTCGCGTCTTTAAAAAATTGTGTTTTAAAGGCCAAAACTCAAAGGCCAAAAGAAAAAAAATATGAAAAAGAAGCCGAAGAAAAAAAGCGTTGACTGGAACGTCACAACTGGGGATTTTGGGAAACTAAAAAAAGCCAAGCCCACAGCTCCCGCATGACTCGTAAGATTTAGTGCCCCTCAGTCACAGGCCAATTTGGAGTACTATGTCCCCTCCGAGTGATCACTTCCATCATTGTGCAATTGTTTTCTTGTTTCTGGTCGTTTGGAATGTTTCCTTTTATTTTGGTTTTTTTAATGAAAGCAACAATAAAACTTGCTTTCGTTTATTCATCTTCGTATGCGTGCAAGTACACTACATCACCAACACCACCCACAGGGTCGTCAAGGTCATACTCGCAGCCCTGCTAAAGAAGAATGTTAGCGCAAAGAATGAGATGGTAACTGGGAGTGAACCTCGTCTGAGAAGTAGTGTGTTTCACACTTGCACTGGAAACGTGGCTCAAGAGGCACCATCAAATCTTTGAATGTTTGTGTGGATGCTACTGCAGATGCAGGTGCACTTGTTGGGAGGGGACTAGCCAAAGCTTGACGTGCCAAGTAAATATTAACGTGAGTCTCGGCCATTGTTAAGGCGTACCTGAGAATCTATGGTGTATTTGTGATGTTGCCGGAACAAGGGAATATTACCTGGAGTGCTGCAAGCTCAGTAAGCAACGACCGCTCTTTGCGTCCGCGTGTATAGTTTGCAATAAGGAAAGTGTGGTCCAGTGAACTTCCTGTGCAAGAGGAGGCAAATTCTCGGGCTGCTATTTTTGCTTCTTCATTTGGAAGTTGGTCTTCGTGTGTCACCACTGTTATTGGTGATATCTCCAGTTCGCGGCAGTGGTCACGCGGGAACTTTAGAGCTGCTTGATATGCTCCAGTGTTGAGCCTGGGATCATTGGCCTTAACTACAAATATTACTCCATGTACTCTGTCTTTCAAATCATTTCCTGTTTTTACGACAGACACTGGTTGTGGGCCGGTGATAGCAGCTCTATCTATACGTTGACCATGCTAAATGTGATCAGAAGGCGACACCATCAATGCATTTCACACCTTTGTGTCACCATCAACAATCCTTATAAACTCCAGAGAGTCTGAAGCTGAGTTCTGGAAGAAACCCCTGATATCCACGTAAACGAATCCATACTCGGTGAAGATATATTCAAGAGAGACTATTCCTTCTCCTGCAGGAATTCGGGTTAGATCTTTCCCTGATACGCTATTTTGTCATTAGAAAAGCAACCAGGCGTGACAGGGAAAACTTACGCTCTGCCAGTTGTATTGATCAGGCAACTTTTCCCCGAACCTGTCTGTCCCACAACAGCCATCCTTATGTTTGGCAAAATCCCCTGTGGTATGTAGCCGGGGAAGTGGAAGTCACCAGGTCGGTAATGCACTGCTTTGTTTCTTAAATCAACCAGTTCAGCCTCTAGTTTGAGAATCGCTGTATTTTGGGCATTGGCAGCGACGTTCTTTGCAGCCTCCTCGACTTCTTTTTGTGCCCTCAGTTCTTCTTGTCTGGCCCTCTCCTGGGCCGCTGACCGTTCTGATGCCCTTTCAGCATCCGTTTTGTCGGGTGTAAAATATTGCGTACCGCCGTGTTTTTCGGTGGTGACGCTGACCATGCTTTTGTTGCCAACAAGACTATGGGTGTAATGTTGCATTGCCAACTCCCCAAGTTGGTACTGTGCCAATGAGTCATACGAACATGAGGGAAAGTTTCCTTAAAAAGATGTTTTGCGTGCACCCAGACGTGGTCTCGGCTTATTCGAAGAGAAAAAGAAGATTATGTGGAGAGCAGAGGCACTTTCACAGGGATATCCTGAATGAAATAGAATTAAATAAAACCTGTCACTAATTCCAAGTGCAAAACTATGTGATTCGACTTGAAACCACATCACAGAACTTCTCAAGTAAATTTAGGTCTGGGGACTGTGGGGGATTCCATGCAATAAAGCTTCCAGCTGCTGATATTGCAGAAGCAATCTCTGATGTTTGTTGGGGCATATTATCTAATACCACAACACTGTTAGCGCCTAAGGAAAAGTGAGTAAACATCGTGGAGAATGTTAAAGTTACCAGGATGTGGGGATGACAAGGTAACACATGATTATAAAACCGAACTTTCTCTTCCTTTTCCAGTGGGTCTTTCAAAGAAAAAAAGCTATGGCTCCAATATCTCCCACGCTTCCGTCTAGAAAAGGCCCAGGCTGCACAACTCCTATGACCACAATGACTTCGATCTAAACTGGTATGAATAGCAACAAGATAATAGATGATTGGCAGTACCTGGCCATATTTTGGAACAGGGAGATGCCCCACAGTAGTGCTGTAGAAAAGTGCACACACCCTAAAGTCTACCCTGGTTTTGGGTGTGTGGGAGGGTTGCTCAGCCCCGCTTAACTGGACAATAGGAGAACTGGGACACTGAATGAAGAGCAAGAAGTAGTTCAGAACGCGGATGTTTTGTTCTAAGTTCGGAGTCATCGGTCAGTCTTTCGTTCAGAAAATCTAGCTCCAAATCATATCTAGTAGTTCCGGTTCGTGTTCATCAGATTCAGCCGCTCGTAATCATGATTCTGTTCTCTGTTCCGTTTGCCTAAAGTTCACTGTTAAGGAGAATGCTCGTCGATGGGGGGGGGGGGGGGTCGTCTGTTTACCTTGGCAGGCAATGAAAACAAAGCAGGTTTTTCCCATTGGTCGGGAAAACGGTGCTGTGAAGAAGAAGAAGAAGAAGAAGGCACTGAAAGCAAATTAAAGGTGGGTGGCGCCTGGGAAAAGCCTTGAGTACATACGAAAATAATGACAAGTTCCGCAAGTCAAATTTGCTGAGTAATATTTTCTTGTTGGATGGAGAAGAAAGGAGAACGAATGTCGTGGGCCAGCAATGATCTTCTGGATCCACACAAGTTCAGAGTAAGGAAGAGGAAGCATTCGCACACCCGTGTCAAGAGTAGACCTACATATCATGTGGGCAAAACAAAAAAAAAAAAGAGACAGACAGGAGGACAGGAATTCACCTGGCGTGATAGTACAGCGAGCCAATGCCTATGTGTTGAGTAGTTGTTTTTCTCGAAGGGCTCAGAGGCCCTCCAGTCCAAGAAGAGCTTGAGAATAGATAGAGTTCAAGGAAGAGGTTATTACAACCGGCTGAGCGTTTGGGAGAAGACCTCTATGTGCGAGGAATAAGGAGAGTGTAACGAGAAGTGTGAAGAACCGCCGGAGAAGAAGAAAGTAAAATAAAAAGTGGTCCGCATTTCATGCCACTCAACCTGATGCTGATGCTACACTACAACTGCCAATGGGAAAAAAATCGGGCACTTGTCAGAAAAGATTGCCCAAAGAAGAAGTAAGATTCAGTCAGCTGAGGAAAAGAAGCCTAAGCATGAAGTCAGGGTGACTGCGCATTTCCCTTCCAGGATGATGATGATGTGACAAACTCAGCGGTGGCTACGAGGCGCGATTTGGCCAAGATGGCACAGGTACCGGCAGTGGGTTCATTGAACTGGCAATGCCAATTTGGAAGACTTACTTGTGATGTATATCAACTGGGCAGAACGAATAAAGGAAGGAGGGTGTACCCACCCAACCCATTTTAGAGTCAACTGATGATCTGTGCAAACAGAATAATTCACTTTCGAACCTGCAAAACCCTGTGTCCAGAAGGATGCCCCATACTTGCAAAAAGAACTAGAAAGCATCACGTACGTTTGGTACGCTTTGTGTGAAGGAATCACACTGGTTCAAGTGAGAATGAAAAACAAAATGAGAGAAGCAAAGAAGAAGGCACCCACCAAAACAGATACCCAAAAAAAAAAAAAAGGAACAGTGACACTGAGGCTGACTGAATAACAACAACAGGGACAGCGCAGAAAAACACCCTGTGGCCCCCACCCCCCCCTGCCGGTCGAGGTTTTCCCTTTTTCGCGGCCCTCTCTGTAAACAAACAACCCCCTTCGAAACTGCTCGAAGCTGTTTGTTCTCGGTCCTCCCACCAGCAACCGGCCACCCGTTTCGAAAAACGAAAAAAAAGCGGGGTTTTTTATAACTTCCCACAATTCACTTTCGATCCGTCAAAAACAGGGTTGGCGATGTTTGTGTTTTTTTTGGAGGTGAGTGGAAGTCAGCAAAGCACTGGCATAAGCATTCTCATTCACCCTTCTAACAATGGCTCTGCTCATGCTAGAAGCACAGCACTACCACAAGCATTCTGAAGATTACTTCCAAATTAGGTGGCACCAGCAACCAGAACCAAATTATGATTGTAAGTAATCTTCAGAATGCTTAGGACTGTGCTTTGCTTCTGGCATGAGCAGAGCCATTGTTAGAAGGGTGAATGAGAATGCTTTCATCTGGGTCTTGGCTTCATCTTGGGCCCAGATCCATTGGAACATGCGGTAGTTGTTGGAAGCACAACAAGCTATGAGCACACCGGCAGGGAACCGTTCACCATGCACAAAGTCTTTCCAAGTAGAAAAGAAATCTTTTCCAGCCTCCACTGCCCTGTCAGTTTCGTGCCTCATAGCTCCAATCATCATCTCCAAAAGACACTTTTTCAAATCCTCATCTGTGTGGAAATCCAATCTGTGATCCTATTTGTAACTCCCCACTGACCAAAGGAAGATGCCACTTTGCCAACTACATCCTTCTCTAGAGAAGGCCAGTCATTATATTTGTGCTCTGGGGGATGTGGCCATTGGGATGCAGGTAATAATCAACAGACCAGAACACTGTCATTTTCGTTATCATAGCTCAGGATCAGTGGTCTGGTGTTTTATTCAGCCAATTGTCATTGTCCATCTTCACCCCAGGTGTCGAAACTTCCCCTTCTTTGTTGATTGCAGTTCTGTGCCTCTGTTTCTTTAGTGAGTTAACAGAGGCACAGAACTGCAATCAACAGAGAAGGGGTTTCTGAGGGTCTCTTATGCTTTCATCTATTTGTGTCTTACAACTACAAAAACACATCAGATCCAGCACTCAAAGAAAACCAAAAATTCAACAAGACTCACTTGACAGAGGCTGGGGCTCCTGCTCCTCCCTCCTGTGAAGCAGTTCTGGATCACATCTCGTTGTTGTCAACTTCACCCAATCTGGAGGTTCTTCTCCCATTATTCAAAGAAAAAAACGAACCCAAACCCCATGAGCAGGTCAGTGCAAAAAAAAAAAATCAAATTGCTGACCTGTTGTTGTTGTTCATTACGGCACATTCTGGAAAGGTCCAAAAAAACTATCTATGAACAAAAATCATTCGATTCTAGGAAGTGGTCCTTGGGATGCTGTGAAAACACTCACTCTGTGGAATGCCTCAACCCTCTTATGGGGGGATACAACCAACTCAAACCAGTAAACAAACTCTAAAAGTGTCCTGAAAAACTTGCTTTTGCAGTAAACTTAAACTTGTGTTAGCCTCCTAGATCACCTTTTATAGGAAAACAGGTTGTCGATTTTTGTGCCGTGATGGTGATGAGTGCCCCATGGATTAAAAACCCTGGCGACTTTTGCTATGCCTGCTCTAAGGGAATCTTGGTGTGATTACTGGGTGCAAGTTGGCTAACTAATTTTGGCCATTCATGGGAACCTGTGAGTTCAAGCTAACAGACACCAGCCAACCAACCCACCTTATAAACCCCTCTGTATCGTGTAAATAGTCAAAGTTGTGATAACACACATGAGGACAACAACACTATTCAGCCCACAACCCTCTCCCAGACCACCACTCTTACAAGGTTGTTCACCTGGTCATATCCCTCACTGGAAATGTCCCATCACTCGAAACACAAGCGAGAAAAGTCTGTGATCACTTGGGAGTTTGGATCGGCGACTTGATGGCCACATCTACGACTGGAGCGGAGACCACAACCACAACAACCACAAGTACTACTGGTGGCGCTGAAAACACGTGCACGGCTGTTGCTGTCGCGGAGACGCGATGCAGCTACGCGCGAGTGTTGTCGCAGGCGGTGGGCGAGGGGGAGGCCGTTCCCGAGCTCCCTGCCTTGGTGTCCATGTATGAGTGGTTCAAGGCCATAACGGGGATGTACGAGGGAGCGATGAGGAAGTTGGTGGACAGCAACCCTTGCTCCTGCCCCTTCCTCGATGCTGGAGATGGAAGTGTGTTGAGTTTTTTGTTTGCGTTTTTGTTTTTGCTTTTGTTTTTCTGTTTTTTTTTTTTTTTTTTTTTGTTTTTGGTCACGTTGAGACCCCATAACATTGGAAATGCAGACTTAGTTGTGCAGAACGTCAAAACGAGAAACCTGTTTAGGGCAGGAAAATTTGAGCCTATTACCCTTGGCACGTTGCGGGAAAAGTTGGACAGTAAAACTGTTTCTGATGCCCTACCAAAAGCCCCTTGCATGTTCGAAATACGGACAAGAGATTATGAAGTGCGTCAAATATTGCATCACAGTAACACTATAAAGCTCATGCATCGAATAGACTGCTTCCAAATATGTTGATGTGGCCTATATCCAAGGTCTCAAAGAAAATGAGCGTGCTGTATTCCAAGTTGCTTCAAATTTCAATGGCGTTGAATCACCGTCAGAGTCTCGTGCACCAGATGCTTCTTCTTTCACGGAGGACTACATTTCGTATTCCACAACCTCCTTTTTTCTTTTTTCCCCTGACAAGAAACAAATTGAAAAAAGGGATCGCACACAGGGCCCTGCAGCATCTGTATCTGCTGCTGCCGCTGCGATTGCGAGAGTAATCTATTCCTCCCTCTCTTCTATTTTCACAGGAGGCAGGTCCATGCCGCATTTTACGATCCCTTCAAGCCGCCATCTTCTTGGAGACAAACAAGGGAAAAACAAGTGTGCTTTGTTTTTCACTCTCATCTACTGATCACCTTTCTTCCTTGATCAGATCGAATTTCTCGAAAATATTAAACAGCACTTTCCCGTTAGAAATGGTTATGTGATCCTCAGGTACAATTCATCTTTCCCGTGCAACATGTCAATTTCTCCAGTGAGGAACCCACAAATTTCCCTGGCCCTGCAGAACAAGGAGACCTGCTCAATAGTACTAAGATTGGCCTTCACACGGACTGTCAGGTTTTCTCTCCTCTATTTCGATATATTGTAATGGTTTTAGGTTGTTTTCGGTGGTTGTCCTGACTGGGACCACTTTACAGTTGTACCGTCCAAGCACACTGTGGATCAAGTGTTTTGTGCAGGTTTATATTAACCTCATCACGTCTTTTCGAAACTGAAATTTAATGCAGCCATGAACTGTGGTCAAGGCATGTCGGGAGCTCGAAACCGGAAGCACACTGAGTCGGAGAAGAAACGCAGATTCCTGTTAGATGCTGCTTATCAGGGGTCCTATCTGGCAGCTGCAGTAAGAGAAGCCCCCAGTCTTTTCCTGACACTTATTGGGGGAGGTAAAGAGCAAACCCATTCTTTTTCCATTCTCTATCTCACACCCAATTCCAGGAGTCTTTGGTAACCCAATACCGGAGATATGCCAAGCCATCTTTGATGCTCACATGCAAGTGACACGGCACCCAGCCTGTAAGCTGAACAAAGTTGTACTGGCTCTGTTCGACCCCTGTGTTCCACCAGTTATCATAGCACTAGCCAAAAAGCTCAAAAGCAATGGAGTTCCTGTGGCATGGAAGAAAATCCTAGAAAATGGACAAATGGAAGAAGTAGACATAGAACGACTGTGAATTTGTTTCACAATGGTTGTGTTTTTCTTCTTCTTCATAGCTTAGTGGAGGTTCGAGGGCGGAATTACTTAGGAAAAAGTGGTCTTGAGTTCTGGGTACCACTCAAAGAATTTTGTGATAACGAGATTGACCTTGGGCATCATTAGAGCAGATTCCATGGTCTCAACTTGGGGACGCAGGAAATTTGGAGCAAGGCAAATAGAGGCATTTTTGGCTGAGGTTGTGAGGATAGTAGAGAGGGAAAAAAAAAAGTTAATAAGGATGAAATTTGAATGGCAGGGGAGTACCATCCATCTTGTTGGCGGCCGAGTGGGAAATAAGCCTCATAACAAATTCTGAAACATACTTCAGGAGCTTCTTGTTCGATGGTGGTAGTGAATTAAGTAAAGGTACAGCTGCGGCGAAGAATGCGGACTTCTCTGTGTTAATTTTGTTGTAAAAAAATCTGAGTGGGAAGGTTGCTTTTACCAGTAATGGTGTTTAACTCCAAAAATTTCTCATACATTGAGAAGGGCATGAGAGGGTCTGTCATTTCCCTAAAATACATTTTCACAAGGGACCCCACGGTGAAGGGGTCATCATCAGGTTTGAATTTAAAGTTGATATCATCTAGAGGGTTTTTGTTTAATTCGTTTTATTTCGAGTGTAGGTTTTACCTTGAACCATCTTTTTAAGTTTAGATACAGCGTTTGTTTGGCCTGGAATTCGGAATATACCAACTATATCCAAATCTAGGTTTTGGGTAACAAAAAAAAAGAAAGAAAGAGGTGGCACCTAGTTCCAACTGGAGGAGCCCACGTTCAACAACAAGGGGCACACCAATTTCCATTCTCTCCTCACTTTGCAGGCACTCATCGAGCAGACATCCAAAAACTGTTCAATTAATTGGTATTTTTAGTTTCTCTCAGTGGAGACACACCAAATCGTTTCCTCTAGGTACAATAAGTGGTGATTTCAGAAAGATGAAGATAGCATACATGGAGCTTATCATAGAGTTCCCTCAAAGCACCCAGAACAAGATTGCGAGTGTTGTTTGTGTTCATTTTAAAAATGTACTTGGTTTTCTTGTTGATGGTAACAGACATAGATGTGAGATCTGCAAGGCAATAAGTAATCTTTGCGGCGTGAGAAGGGGGGAAATAATGAAATTAAATTACCTCCAGGCTCGTTGGCAAGCTCTGTTATTTCAGACATTTTCACAACAAACTTCCTCTTAAAGGTATCGCCTTTCTTTTTGTCTTTTTTGCATGACAGTAAAATAAGTTGGTCAGAGAAAAGAATGCCATGCCTTTATGGAGTGAGTGGCTCTGTGAGTGATAGGAGTGCGTACAGTGGTGTAGGCTTCTTGTTCTTCATGAACGAAAAATCGAATTCTGCAACCAGTTGCCGGCTGGAGTCTTCAGGGAAAATTGTCTATACAGGGTTAAAGGTATGGGCAGAGTTTTTAAAGCAACCGGTTGAAAGCCTCCGACTTTCAATACGGCTTCCACATATCTCTTCTTACTAGTGGACCTTTCCCTGGCAGCAGTGACGACCTACACATGTGAGTACAAAAACCACTGTCAACTTAGGGTTACGTTGCACGCTTGCTGCAAATATGCTTCTGCTTCAGTGAGAGTAGAGAAGTCCGGACTGCTGACAGGAGTATTGGAAATCAGCTCTCGCATGATACTTGCATAGACATTCATGTGATTAAGTGGGCAGGCAAGTAATTCACCAAAATCTTTGTCCTCGCCCATATTGAGAAAGGTCTGCTTTAGGTCATATTTAAAGTGAATAATATGGAAGAGTACCTCTTGAACCCACCCTGCAAAAATGTGATCAGTTGTTTGGAGACGTT
The DNA here is from genome assembly GCA_020536535.1 of Pelomyxa schiedti. Lineage (NCBI taxonomy): Eukaryota > Evosea > Pelobiontida > Pelomyxidae > Pelomyxa > Pelomyxa schiedti. The sequence goes on along the minus strand of JAHLWZ010000277.1, from coordinate 8,787 downwards.
TTAAAGTCTCAGAATGCACGAGAGAGTGTTCGACATAGGAACCTGATTCCAAGAGTAAGATATGCAAGTCAGATGAAATACTTACTTACCATACACAGCTAATTCAGAGGTTATCGCAGAGTCCAAAAAAACTCGCCCAACACCATCAACACAGGGCCAATTAGAAACCAACTGAATGATTAAGTGGGTTGTTTAAATATTGAGATGGATATACATCATCAAAGCACTTCAAAATTTTTGTGTGAAGGGTTAGAAGTTGTCTTGCTTCCCCACACAGATTTGTGATATCCGTTTGAGTTATTGTGGCCTTGTGGCACATCAGAACAAGAAATTAATGTTTCTCGCTCATACACTTGCATCGCCTCGCTCAATAGGGACAATATAATGTAAAACTAGAAGCTTCAACAAGCGAACAAGTTCTCTTTCTGCAAAAACTAATTTTTTGAATGCTGCTTTTCTTGCAGGAATATTGACTTGGGCTTGTTTCAAAGATGAGTCCATTGAAAAAAGAAAAGAAATTAACCTCTTGCTCTGCGCAGTAGCCAGGTCCTTATTATATGTTGACTGCGTTGTATTCTTGGGTCGTTCTGAGGGAAGGATTAACATAAGTTGGCACCTTCAAAGGACACACAGGGTTGTAAAAAGTTGCTACTTTTTGTTGTATAAGCGCCAATTGCTCAGGGCTCTACATCAGAAAATTTACTTACATTAAGGTAAAAATGAATTTGTACTGGGGGAGGAGCTATCCGCCTCACAGGAATGTTGCTTGTAGTAGGCGCCATGCTTGATGCCGAGCTGAGAACAGTACTAGAATTTGCAGGAGGTCCTAGAGGTGGCGGGGGCCCAGGCGGCGGGAGGGAGCCTGGTGGTGGGGAGCCAGGAGGGGGCAGGGCAGAAGGTGGTGAGACTGTACGTGGAGCTACTGGTGGGGGTGGGCCGAGTGGAGTTGATTGTGGTGGTGGTGCAACTGCAGGTGCTGAACTTGGCGGTCCAATAGATGGAGGAGGAACTGGAGGAGGTCCTATTGAGGGTGGCGTAGCTCCTGGCACAGATTGAACTACTGGTGATGAAGGAGGTGCAACCACTGGAGGTCTGATTACAGGTTCGCTTACCGGTGGAGGGGGACCAATTATTGCGCTAGATACTGGTGGTGGAAGAATAGTGTTAGACACTACTGGTGGGGGAGGGTTGATTGTAGCGACTGGGGGTGGCTGTATAGTCGTGGTTGGTGGTGCACACTGGCTTGTAGCAGGTGGAGGAGGCCTAATGTCAGCAACAGGAGGAGGTGGGATTCCAGGGGTCTGTGAAGGAGGACCGACTGATGGGGGATTGATCGAGGAAACTTGTGGTGGAGGTTCAATTATTGTAGTTGGTGGAGGGCTTATTGTTTCAACTGGTGGAGGGCCGATAACGGAAATTGGGGGTGGCTGAACAGGGGTAACTGCAGCCAAGGGAGGAGGAGTTGTGGAAGGTGGGGGAATTCCACAAGAAGCTGTGTCAGTCTTTTGAGCACTTACAGAAACAGGTGGCTCAGGAGGAGGGCCTGAATTGGTAGTTGTGGTACTAGTAGCACTAGGTGGGGGTGGTATATTTGCCACAGGAGGGGGAGGATTGTGAGCAACTTTTGGTGGTGGTGAAATTGGGTGAGTAGAAGAAGCAGAAACGTTGACATTCCCATAAGCCAAGTCATCAGTGGTGTAAGAGTGGTCCTGCGTGTAGCTCTCCATGGAGAGGCTCCCCTGCGCAGTTATGAGAGGAGGGCAGCCCATGTTAGCCGAAGCCGGCCGCGGCGGGAACCGAACGCCG